>SNQJ01S0016051.1:75252-145052 GCA_010110895.2 Picea sitchensis
AGTTTTTCATTCTACATTCTAAACCTCTCCAACACCTTCTCCCTGTACTCACCCTGAGACAATGTCAATTTGTGATTTTTCTTGTCTCTTGTTATTCTTATACCAAGGATTTTCTTTGAAGCACCCAAATCCTTCATTGCAAATGAATTATCTAATTTCTTCTTGAGCACATTTATATCCTGCATATTAGACCCTGCGAAAATCATGCCATCTACATACAATAGCAAGATAATAAAGATTCCATTTTCTATCCTTTTAAAATAAACACAGTGATCAAAATGGCATCTACTATAACCTTGTTTTGTCATTAAACTGTCAAACTTGAAATGCCATTTCCTTGGAGCTTGATTTAGTCCATACAAGCTCTTCTTCAACCTTCATACCAAATTTTCCTTCCCTTTGACCTCATACCCTTGTGGCTGCTACATATAAATATCTTCATCCAAATCCCCATGGAGAAAAGTTTTTTTTACATCTAATTGTTCAAGATGCAAATATTCTACTACCACAAGCCTTAAAATAGTCCTAATTGAAGTCATCTTAACAACAGGAGAAAATATTTCATCCAAATCTATACCTTTGTTTTGTGCAAACCCATTTACAACAAGTCTAGCCTTGTACCGCTTTTTTCCTCCATATTATTCCTTCAACTTGTAAACCCATTTATTCTGCAATGCTCTTTTTCCTATAGGAAACTGAACCAAGTCCCAAATCTGGTTATTTACCAAGGAATCCATGTCCTCTTTCATTCCTTACTCGCACTTATTTTTAGTTTCTACCTGCATTGCTTCTTCATAACATTCTAGTTCACCAGAATCAGTCAAAAATAAATAATACAATGAAGGAGAGTATTGTTCATGGGATCTACTTAACCTGGTAGATATTCTAACAACACTTGTAGGAGTTTGGGGTACTCGCTTCTCCTATTATTGTACATTTTGATTTTCAGGTACCTTTGAAATTTATTTTTCAGTGATCTCATCAAGAACTGTGTATTTTGGTTTTTATTTTTCTTGTTTCTTTCCCTACAACTGATCTTTGTACATGACCTTCTCATTGAATATGACATCTCTACTCCTAATTATTTTGTGATTTTCATAATCCCATAAGCGATAACCAAAATCATTAACACCGTATCCAATAAAGGTACACTTCTTTGATTTTTCCCCAAGCTTTGTTCTATTTTCTTTATCAATATGGGCACATGCTTCACAACCGAACGTATTCAAAAAAGAATAGTTTACCTTTTTACCTGTCCACGCCTCCTCTAGAATGCCACCATCCAAAGATCTTGAATTTCCTCTGTTTATTAAGTAAACAATAGTATTTACAACATCGACCCAAAACTGTACGGGAAACCCAACATGCAATCTCATACTCCTTTCACACTCCATGATTTTCATGTTCATCCTTTCTGACACACCATTTTCTTGTGGTGTTCCTGGAACTGTTTTCTCTCTATGAATCCCATGGTATGAGAAATAATCATCAAACTCCTTTCTGCAATATTCACCTCCATTTTCTAATCTGAGACACTTCAACCTTTTTCATGTCTCATTCTCAACCAGATCTTTCCATTTCTTAAAAGTGTCAAAAACATCATATTTTTGTCGAATGCATTAAACCCAAGTTTTTCTAGCTACATCATCAATAAAAGTAACATAATAATGAGAGCCACTAAGATATGATACCTGAGCTGGTCCCCATACATCTGTATGCACAATCTCTAACCTTTCACTCTTATTTTCTTTTTTGACTTTGATAAATCTAAATCTCTTATGTTTTCCATAAACACAATTGTCACATAAATTCAAATCAATTTGTTTAAGATCTAACAACAAATTCCTTTTTTGAAGTATCTGCATCCCCTTCTCACTCATTTTTCCAAGCCTATGATGCCAAAGTGATGTATCCACTCCTATAGAAGCTAAAGAGATATAAGAATCAGTATTACCAGTACATAAATACAATGTACCTACCTTCTCTCCTTTTCCTATCCGCAGTACTCACATAACAACTTTGAACTTTGATATTAAACCATATCAATAGTATCAATGTGTACTTAAAAGGAAGCCACCCTTTTATCTTTATACTTGGTTTTTATTTATAAGAGACTTAGAAGCACAATATGGGAAATTTTGGGAACATGAATACTTCATTCAATTGACAAGAATCAAGCACTTAGGTGATATTGAATATTACAATTCAGAATTTCAAGTATTGGCCACAAGGGTGGATGACATAAGTGATGAAAATTTGTTGGAAGATTACATGTGTGGATTAAAATAATACATTAAACATGAACTTTTCCTAAAACATCCTAAAAATATTATGAATGCTATGCAATTTTCTCGTCATATTCAAACCAAGAATAAAGCTACATACGAGCCTACCATTGGAGCATACGTAGGAAACAAATATCATTTTGGGGTTCATAAGACAACCGTACCTCAATCGACAAGGTTGGCACCTCAAAAAATGGATGAAAGAAGAGAAAAGGGAATATGTTTAAATTGTGACAACTATTATAGTAATGGGCATAAATGTGGCAAGAATAAATTATTCTACATATACTGTAAAAAGGAAGAAGATCAAGGATTGGAGCTATCACAAGATCCAATTCTAGAAGATACTTACTCCAATGATATATTTTCATGCATTGGTCGACATCAATACTCCAAAATCCCCCAAGATACAAGGATACATCAAAAAGAAAAAGGTAATAGTGTTGATTGATTCTGGTAGCACCCATAACTTCATCAATTACAAATTATAAAAATATCTCAATTGATTTGTATTTCTAGCACCGGAGTTTCAAGTAATGATTGCATATGGAGGTACCATAATGTTTTTTGGAAGTTCCATAGTATTAATCTCAATACGGGGGATTATTTATTGGATAGTCCCATGATTTCCATCAAAATGGGTTGTGTTGATGTTGTATTAGGGGTCCAATGGTTACAATCCTTGGGAGAAGTGGCCCTTAGTTTTCAAGGTATTTTCATGAGATGTTCCTCAGAAGGAAAGGAAATTGAGCTTAGAGGTATCCAAGGGAAATACTCTAAAGTTATAAGCTTTAATGGCATGACAAAATTACTCAAAAAGGGACATCATGGTGTAATTGCACAATTGTTCTCACTAGATGTTTAAACATCTATATCCTCTAATCCAATGGATCTCCAAATGGTTATCAACAACCATTCCAAGGTATTTGGTGAGATGCCTAAGGGTTTCCACTAGATGGAGATCAGGATCATGATATATATTTACCACCTGGAAGTGTACCACCTAACATTATGCCTTACAAGTATCCACATGCCCAAAAGAGTGATATTGAGCGTATGATCCAAAAAATGTTAGAGGATAGAATCATTCAACATAGCCATATTTATTTCTCTTCACCAGTAGTGACGGTTATGAAGAAGTATGGTCCATGGATTATGTGTCTATATTATAGACATCTCAACAAAATGACCATCAAATATAAGTTTCCTATTCCTATCATTGATGAATTATCATATGAATTGCATGGAGAAAAATTATTTACTAAGTTGGGTCTCCGTTTGGGATATCATCAAATTAGAATAAGGTAGGAAGAAATTCCCAAAACAAAATTTAGAATGCATGAAGGTCATTATGAGATTTTGGTTATTCCATTTAGACTTACTAATTCACCTTAAATGTTTCAAGGCTTGATGAATTCTATTTTCAAACCCTTCCTTAGAAAAAAATTGTTAGTATTTTTTGATGACATATTAATCTACAACAAATCATGGGAAGAGCATGTACAACACGTTGATATAGTATTACAACTTTTGGAAGAGAAACAATTTTATGAAAATCCTTTGAACTGTTTCTTTGTGGTTCAAGAACTGGAATATTTGGGTCATATTGTATCTCATGAAGGAGTAAAAGTGGACCCTAACAAAATTAAATCTATGAGGGAATGTCCAATTCCCAAAAACTTGAAGAAACTTAGAGTATTCTTAGGATCGACAAGATATTATCACAAGTTTGTCAAGAAATATGGTTAAATAGTGATACCTATAACATAATTATTAAAGAAGGAAGCCTTTTTTTGGACTCAAGAAGCAACCAAAGATTTTGATAAACTTAAGGAATATATGTGTACAACTCTTTTCCTAACCACACCTAACTTCAATTTTTTATTTATTGTGGAGTGTGATGCCCAAGACCATGGAATTGGTGTAGATTGCAAGAAGAAAGCCCCATTTCTTTTGAAATAAACCAACTTAAAGGAAAAAACTTACTCAAACCAATTTATGAAAAATAAATTTTGGACATACTACATGCGGTTAAGAAATGATGCCCTTACCTAATAGGAAGACACTTCAAAGTAAAAATATATCATTATAGTTTGAAGTACTTATTGGAGAAAACATTATCTTCAGAATAAAAAAAAAATGGGTTACACAAATGCTATGATATGACTTTGAAATTATCTATAAGAAAGGAAAACATAATATTGTGACATATGCACTTTCAAGGAAAGAAGAAGAAATAGAGGGTTCACTATCTGTTATTTCTATTCCACAATATGATTGGGTGGAAGAAGGAAGGATAGAATAAAAGACAGATCAAGAGGTATGTAAGATCATTCAAAACCTACAAGAGGACCCCATTGCATTAGATATATTTGTATGGAATAATTATTTTCTATGATATCATGATCGCCTTTATTTATGTAAGAATTCCCAACGCAAACAAAAGGTCCTTAAGGAATTGCACACTTCTCCTATAGGAGGAGATTTAGGGTTCTTGAAAACTTACCATAGGATCAAGAAGGATTTTTTTCTAGGAAGGTCTTAAAACTAATGCTCAAAAACTTGTGTCTAAATGTGTGCTCTTCCAACATAATAAGGGAGAGACAATAAAGACTCAAAGTCTCCTACAAACATTGTATATACCAAGTCAATGTTGGGAAGAAGTTTCAATGGATTTTATTACTGATTTACCCAAATATGAACGAAATATTGTCATCATGGTAGTAGTGGATCGTTTGAAAAAAATTTCCCATTTTGGATCTATCTCTCCCATCCTTTTAAAGCAAGTAAAATAGTCGCAAAATTCATGGAAATAGTTCAAAAAATACATGGAGTCCCCAATATTATTGTAAGTGACAGAGATCCAATTTTCAATATAAATTTTTGGATTAAATTATTTTCTTTTATGGGTACTCAATTGGCTCATATCTCATATTACCATCCTCAATATGATAAAAAAAGTGAGACTGCGAATAAATGTCTAGAAGGATATATTTATTTCCTTGCATCTAATAAACATACACAATGGGTCAAGTGGTTTCCCTTGACATAATTATGGTACAACACATCCTTTCATACTTCATAAAAAATGTTCCCATTTCTAGAACTTTATGGATATCATCCTCCATCCATCACATATACCTTAAAAGGGACTATAAAGGTTCATAGAATGGAGGACCATATAGGAAACCAACAAGAGGTTCTCAAACTATTGAAGGACAACTTGGTTATGGCACAAAATACGATGAAACAACATGCATATCAAAATCACCGTGAAATGGAATTTGAAGTGGGGGATTGGGTATTTTTCAAGCTACATCCATATAAACAGATGTCCCTCAAGAAACAAAAGAAGGTAAATAAATTAGCACCCAAATATTATGGCCCCTATAAGGTATTGCAAAGGATTGAAAGTATGACTTACAAATTGGAGTGGCATCTATATTAATGCGTACATCCAATCTTCCATGTTTCTTTCTTAAAGAAGGTAATTGATGAAAATATCCCAAAACTATTTTTCCAAATATTAATGAAGAATGGAAAATCATACTAGAACTAGAAACAATCCTTGAAACAAGGATTCAGTAGATGTGAAATCGAGAAATTATTGAGTACCTCATGAAATGGAAGAACCTACCAGTGGAAGAGGTGAAATGGGAAGATGAATTCTTCATCCATAAACACTCGCATTTAGTCAAGTGTTGAGGAAAATAATTGTTTGAAGGGGAGGGGCATGTTAATCCCTACACAAAGCCCCATGTTATGTTTAAAACCCCTTATTAATACCCTAGATATTCAATTATTAGATTTCTATTATTATATTAGAATGTCAGATAGAACCCTTAATTGTACCCTTTCATTATAATTCTACCCTTTTGTCTCCTATTGTTACAAGGAAAATCTCTCTATGGCATGGGGTAAACCACAACAGAAGGAATGACTGCAGAAAACAACTTTAATATCAAATATGCTATATAAATGAAATGCTAACAAGACAAGGCCAAGAGCCTGCCTTGTCCGGACGTTCAATAAAGACCAGCGTTGAGAACGCAAATCAAAGCTTTACAACTGCAACTTGTCCTCAACAACCAAGATACGCAAGAATATGGTGATAATAGATAATGTTAGCATATAAAATAACATAATCCATTAACATATATGAAAAATACGCTCATGGAATAATAATTCAAATATTTGAAAGATATCAATTGGAAGAGAAAAGAGTATTTCTATTAAAATAATCAACATAAGTATACAAGTGACAAACTTTTGTGTCAGCACATCTCAGAACCGAGAAACTAAGTCCCTTCTAGTTGGGCCTCCACCACTTTAATCATCCACCAAAGGAAAGCTCATATAAAGGAGACAATGAGGTTCTCCATCAAAGAAGAAAGATCTTGGGGGATAAACAATGTGTTCAAACTTTAAAGGATAAAGGGATGTAGACTCAATGTGAAGTGAAAATTTTTCCAGAGTATCTTTGCTCTCAAAAGTTGAATTCTCCCCTCTTCCATGGCTTGGATATGGCTCAATTTATACCCTTCAAATGGAACTGAAGGGTCAATTTGGAATGTTTCCAGTATATGAAAGGTCAAGGATCATTGATCTCATGACATGACATGGAAACCCGACAAATTTTTTAATTATGAGAACCAAACTCTATGTACGTGGGTTGTAGTGGTGAAACCTACATATACACATGATGTTTAACTGGTAGGGCACTTATATGTGGAAAAATATTATTTTTTGGCTCTAGGAAGTACAAAAGGGGACTTCAAGTCTGCATAGGGAAATGGAAATGACATCCAAGCAAGTTTCATGGGGTGAGGAAAAGTTTTCTATAATAGATGCCCCCTAATGTGTGAGGTCAGAGGAGTACCTGCGATGGCTGAAATACATTATAATTCCCATAAGTGGAGTAATGGAGACTTAGCTAGAAGTACTAGTTTCTCATGAGAATATTACAATCCATAATTCATTTGTACACATGGTTGCCAATTTGAATTACACTGCAGATCCATGTGGAAATATATTGAATAGCCATGAATAGGAAATAAAAAGTAGACACATGCCATAGGATTTCATAGTCACGAACAAGGCCTAGTGGAAACCAGTCTCAAAATCAATCTGAAGATATCTATATGCAATGGAGTACAATCTGATCTCCCATGATCACTGAAGTCATATGGGTATTGGTCCAATGGAAACAGCTCAAGAAAGTTGCTACTGTAAAATGATACTCCATGTCTTCAACAATAACCGCCAAAGGTGCAAGTACACATCATGTGAATAGAGGAGTTGACGTCGAACACAATGAGACTTTTTTTGATTACCGGTCATTAAGGTATATCGTTAACAAACAAGAGACAACGTACCGATAATGAAAGTAGGTATTAAGGCATAGAGTACATTCTTACAAGTGTGAATAAATGTGTTGAGGTCGAAAACTTGAAGAATCCATCGATCATGAGACATTGATGTATTCCCAACTATCCATGGTGGGAGAACCTGCCACTGAGGACTACAATCCTCTAGGTACTCATAGGACTCTAGGTCTCATTTCCATAATAGAAGAGTTAAAGTCAATGGAAGGAGACCCACTGAAAGGAGAGCATTAAGGAATCTCTCATAAGTCATCACGAGGTACAAAGCAATAACTTAATGATTTGGAGGAAATCAGATGAAGAGGATGTTCACAAACCAACGACCATGTGCATATTTCACATGCATCAGATGCAAGTAGTGCATGAAAAAGTCCCTCTGAATAACAACCAATAAGGAAGACTTTCGACAAAGGAGAGGAAACCACCAATAAGGATAATGGAATCCAATAAACTACACAAATCCCAATGTGTGAATATATTTTTTTTCCTTGAACACAGGGGAAACTCCCCAGTCAGTGACCAATGAGGAGATGTTGACTGTTGGATTCAAGGTTACCTACCTATAATGAAACTAGGACTAGGGTGCACGATAGGATTACAACCTCATGTAACTCTAAGACACATTGCGGGTATGATCGACATGCAAAGTCAAGAGTTATGAGAAATGGTTGACATAGGCTTATAGAATTCCTTTGAACAATAGCATGAGACTATGGAGGACTCTGGCAGCATAGACTTGATGATGAAACTTTGTGATGTAGGAGGCATCAATCAAACTCTCCATAGGGTCTGGAAGAATAACCATTCGGAGGAGTAAACTCTAAGTAATGAGCTCAACTTCCTAAGTTCATGCTAAACCCAAACTTTGGATGACAAGTGGACTCAAAAGTTTGTGCTTTGTTCAAAGGCGACACAACTACTGTCGATATGAGATAATATTCTTTTCTCACTCATATTTTTTTTGTTTTTTCATAGGAAAATGAATGCTATGATACAGGGGAGGAAACGAGTGTTGCAAGTAAGAAACTAGCTCCAAACAGTGGAAAATACCTATGCTCAATGAAAGGAAGTGCATGTGGGGCATGGAAACTCAGGGGCATGTTTCCTCTTAGGGTGCAAGGTGTTAAGCTACAAAGGATATAAACAAGTCTTTGCTTGGCTAGTGATGCAAATTGCTGAGGTAAAAGGCTTATAATGAGAAAGAGGGAATTGGAAATAGGCTCAATACTTCAAGTAAGAGGATGAAATGCAATTACAACTTAACTCCAAAGAATGTCCTTTTCGTAAATTTAGTCCCCTAGGCCCAAAAAAGTATAAAATAATATCCAGGAGAACTCTTCTAGCCAATGTTGAATAGAGTGTTCTTTTTTTCGAAATTAGTGTACTTGGTCCGAAAAAGGGTCAAACTTACACCAAATAGACGTCCCTTAAAATCCATTTAACGAGTGTGAAAGAGACAAGTTCACTCGTCAATATTTTCTCTTTTGAGAGAGTTGGAAAAGAGCTTAAACAACACTCATTGGGAGTCCCATAGGTGAAGGTCAGAATGCTTATGAGTAAGAATATGAGGTTTGAATGCAAATTCATATCAGAACTATAAGGGACTCTCGGTCCTACATAATAACTTTTGCATGGGTACCAAATGGCATAGAGGTTCTAACTAGGACACCTTTGTTTGCTAAGCCACTACCACTCAATAACGACACTTCTGGTATCAGTAAGAAGGTTTTGTGTCGCTAATAAATGGGTTCATACCTAAGGCATACAGATCACAATCATTGGAAAATGAAAATATGCAAAATGGATTGAGAACCTATCCTATATGCTAGTGACATAAAATACCCGCCGAAGGCACAAACGAGCAATATGACGCTAGTGAAAAAATCCACCAAAACCAACTCCTTCCACTACACTATTAGTCTACTTGGTAAAAAAATAGCATAAACTATATAAAGTGGATACAAATTTTCTGCTAATAGTAAAAATGAACAATTTCACCATACCATTTGATTTTTTTAACCACATAGTGCATTTTAGACCATTTTTTCCACGATCTTCAAGTGTCGATTGCGGGAGCTATGATCAATAGAATTGAAAATCGTCTGGACCAAGTAAGTTCCCTTACCCTCTTCCTCATTTCTAGTGGCTTAAAATTCCATTTTAGCCCTCATTTTTTGAGTTTTAGAGGGCACAAAATGTGAATTAGGGTGTACGCAATATATAGTTCATTGGGTCATGTATATGGAGATTTGTACACAGGAAAAGAAAATTCTGCCCACGTATAGGTGGCCCTACATGCGACTGTTAACACTGCATCCCACGTACCTGTCCGCAAACAATTTTTTTTTAATGGATTTAACTCAAAAAATGATTTTCCTTTTGTACAATGGTGCTTCAATGGAGAGAGAGGGAACATGAGGAGGTAGATGCATCAATGGAAAGATATGCATTGGCCTAATTAGCTCTAAAAAGATGTGGCCTTTATAAATTTTTGGCTCTCAAAGAATGAGAGAGCAAGTGAGGTTACTCCAAATTCTCATAAACTATTGGGATCCGGAGACATAGGCCTCCAATATCGATGGGAAACCATTGAGGATTGAAGTAGATGACATCTATTTTCTCATAGGATTGTCTCACCAGGGCGAGTTGGTGAATCTCAAATCCCAGGGGGATGGGGGTGGTATGAACACAGAGGATTACATTTCCACCCACTGTGTTGCAGGAACAGATAAAGTATGGAGCCAAATCCCCATCAGGGCGATCGAAAACCTGATTTTGAAGATCGTCGTTCTTTTTCTTACACAGATCTCTGGGTCAGCCGCATTGCACCAGGCTTCAAGGCCACTCATGTTCTAACAGTGGAGTGTTTATGAACCACTTTTTATGAATGGTGTACCTCACTATTGACTAACATGAAGAGTCAACTGACAGATTGCAAACAAGAGAGAAAGATCAACTTTGGGTTTGCATCCATCTTGTGTAGTTTTTTCTTTGAGTGGGTTCCAGGTTTGAGCCCTAGAGTGGAGATCATTCCACACAAACCATGTGATCCAACCATGTCATGGTGGACCGACGTGATGAGGAGGTTAGGAGGTGGTAGGGTGCCAACCCCCTACAACAATGAGTTATTTGTTTGGTAGCGTCGACAGGTGATAGCCATAAAAGAATACCCTTATGCTGGGATCAACTACAAAGAGGATCCAAATATGCCTTTTCCACCAGGATCTGCCTATGGTGATATTGGTAAGAAAAGATTTTATATATTTCATTTTTTTGTGTTTTACAAAAAGAATAAAAAAAAACAAATATTTTTGTATGGTATCAAGTGTTAACAATTACTTTTTCATGAAGATGTAGGTTCGAGATGACTAGACGGATTCCCACGACATTGATGGAGTAACTAGGGAGATGAGCATGCAGGAAGAGATGCAGATATAGTGCTAGAAAATGTGTAGGGTAACCTATCTTGATTGATGCACAAGATTCATATGGTTCAGCTGAAGGATCTACCAGAGGGTATGTAGCGACAGGTGGTGGGTGTGCCCCGTGCGTGGGTGTGACTCTTCTAGCGTCTCGCAAACATTGTATTGTTCTATCATGATATGCATTTGGTGTCGCATGCATAGATGCCATGGTAATATATACACCGGCCATATATGTATTTCGAGGGTGTGAGCCCCATTTTGTACTATGACACCATATTTTTTGAAAAGATAAAATATAAAACTTTGGTCCTCGACTTTACTTATATATGTTACAATGTGTACATTGATGAATGTGTTTTCTTTAATTTAGTTATGTGACAAATTCCAATCTAAAAATAATTAGCATATGCATTGGATACATAATTAGAACTTCTAGGTATGTGATTATAAGTAATAAAATCAAGGTGTCGTTCCAAACGTCGTACCTGTAGGAATCGTCGGACTAAAGTAGGGTTTCGCACATGATAACTATTGTTTATCTGACATACGAATAATTGGCATTCTAGGAGAACCATCTAAAGACCAAACATGATGTGAAATGACATTGCGTAATAGTTCTATAACGACACTATAATCGGCCACATTATTCGTTGATGGCTCTAGACAAACGCCACTGGAAGACACTAGTTGGCCCTCGGGTGAGTAAATGACCCACGCAATGGAAGCCATGTTCCGTGTATGATGAATGGCACCGTATGTGAATCCTAAGTAAACTAAAGACTCCATTGACATCTGTCAACCAAGGGAAAACCTAATAAGAAAGTCGGTGACACAAAGGAATATATATATATATATATATATATACACTAAGATACACTAGTAATATCATGGA
Organism: Picea sitchensis; assembly: GCA_010110895.2. NCBI lineage: Eukaryota > Viridiplantae > Streptophyta > Pinopsida > Pinales > Pinaceae > Picea > Picea sitchensis. The sequence continues at coordinate 87,239 of SNQJ01S0016051.1, forward strand.
TGATTTTAGGGGCTAAATTTCGCTCATGGGCAATTTTTCCATGGTTTTTCCAAAACTGAGATTCGCTATTTTAAAAATGATTCGCCCAAATTCTATAGGATAAAATTATTTTACCTTAAGAATCGCCAAAATTTTATAAAAACTATATAAAATCCTTAGAAATTTGAATTTTTTACAAAAATATCACCAAACATTTATAGTTGGCATATGAAGGATTAGTAAGATTCGCCAAGGTTTCTACATTTTAAAATAAATTTCCATCCTTAAAATCATCCCTGACTAGTATACAAAGAGTCACTCCCAAGCTTGAGGGCTCAAGCGTAATATATTTTCAGGTAGAGCCCATTTTTGGGCTCATCCATCATATTCCCTTCATAATCCTCCAATTCATAGGCTCCTTTTTCTAAAACATGTCGCACGATATAAGGACCATGCCACATGGGGTTGAACTTGCCTACCCCCAATGGTTCTTTGTCTTGGTCATACAAGAGGATCAAGTCACCCTCAGCATACTGTCGAGGAAATACATTCTTATTATAATGAACCTTAACATGTCATGTATTTTCTTTGATAGCCGAAGAGGCATCTCAATACTTCTCATCTAGGAACTATAGGTGTACGAGGAGTTCTTCAAGGTCGGATGTGTCAGGTAGGATATGAATTTCTAGTTTAAGGGAATGGATTTCACATTCAATCAGAAGGATCAAATCTACACCATTTACTAACTGGAAAGGATAAAAACTGGTGGAAATCTTAACCAAGGTTCGATATGCCCAAAGTGCAGGGTAGATCATTAGATGTCAGTCATACTTACTCTGGCTGACATTTTTTCGCAAGATGGTCTTGAGAGATTTATTCACAACCTCTACTTGTCCATTTTCCTGGGGATAATAAGGGGAAGAATGCCCATGATTAAACCCCATATTTGATGCTAACCCCTTAATCATTTCATTCTGAAAGTAACTTTCATGATCAGTGAAAATATCCTTTGGGATTCTGAACCAGGCTATAATTTTGTTGAATACGAATAATGTTGCAGTGTTACCATCGTATTTAATGTTAGGCATGGCGTCTTCCCATTTAGTGAAGTAATCCATGGACACAATAATATTTTGATTCCCCCAAGACAAAGCTGGGTTACAATCCATAAAATCTACCCCCCACTTAGTGAAGTGACCGACGGTGATGACTGGGTGAAGAGGGACTAGATGCAAGAACATTTTCCAAGTGAACACCTGACAAGGGTGACACTTATTGATCGCTTCAACATAATATTTAAAAATTGATGACCAAAAATAATCAGCTCGCAAAATGTTTTGGGTTGTCACAAGCCCAGATAGATGACCACCACAAGCCCCACTTTGATAGTCATTAAGAACCAAATCATACTCCTCATCAATCAAGAAATGACGCAAGATATTATCCACTCCTCGATGATACAAAGTGTCGCCGACGATAAGGTAATTTTTAGCTTGATTACATATACGTCGTCGATCATCTCTCAACAGATGTTGGGATAAATTCAAGGTTTAAAGATAAATCAGAATGTCTCCATACTAGGGTTATGAATATGAGATAAGGAAAATATGTTCATCCACAAATGAATCGTTATGAATGACGTCCTCATCCAGTTGAGGGAAGTATGATATCAACTTGGAAAAAACTAACGGTTTCTTAGACTTCGTCGAAGAAAAATCGAGATCAAATTATTGAGAAAACAAAATCCACTTATTGTATTTCCCCCCTATGATACGCCTAGTAAGGACATATTGGAATGGATTGATATAAAAAAACTAGGGTAGTTTTTCAAAGAAATATATAATGTCGTAAAATTTGAACCGCATGTATGACATCCAAGGCTAGTTTCTCAATGTGAGAGTATTTAAGTTCATGACCGACTAAGTTTTTACAAAGATAGTAGACAATGTGCTCATTGAGTTCATCGTCCTCCTAAACCAGAGCCATACCAACCATTCCTTCGGACGTGACAATATAAAAAAATAATCTCTATTGCATTCTGGAGGCTTCATCATAGGCGTCGATACCAAGGATTTCTTAAGAGCATCAAAGGATTTTTGGGCTCGCTTATCCCATATAAATGGAATGTCCGTCTTCAGCAAATGCATGAAACCCTTAGTTAAATTGGCATAGTTCACTATGAACCGACGCAAGAAGTTAGCCTTCCCTTGTAAACCCTGAAGTTGACGAATGTTGCTCAAGGGAGGCAATTGAAGTATTTCCTCAACCTTCATAGGATCCACCACGATCCCATGCTCAGAAACTAAGAATCTTAAAAGACAGTCAGACCTAACGGAGAAGATGCACTTGTAAGGGTTCAAACATATGTGATAATAACGACATCTCTCAAATATCAATCGAATGTGAGTAGAGTGATCTACTCTCTTGTGAGAGTGAGTAGCGAGATCATCGAGGTAAGCTTCAAAAATATGTTTGAGATCATGAAAAACAAAGCTCATGGCACATTGGAAGGTTTCTCTGACATTTTTAAGGCCGAAAGGCATTTTACGGTACGCAAAAGTACCCCAAGGACAAATAAACATCGTCTTATGTTGATCCTCAAGTTTTATATGAATTTGATTATATCCTAAAAATCCGTCCATAAAAGAAAATATTTTGCTTCCTGCACACTCATCGAGAAGCTCGTCAATGAAAGGAGTCAGGAAGTTATATTTAGTAAAATATTTATTCAGGTCTCAAAAATCCATACACACATGAATGGTTCCTTTTTTCTTGTTCACGGGACCGAGGTTGAATACACATTCAGTCAAAGGAACCGGATAGATGAAACCAACAATAAGTAGTTTCTCTACCTCTACCTTAATACTAGGGGCCTTCCTAGGATTAACAACTCTAAGAAATTATCGAATAGTTTTAGCATCCAGATAAGGATCTATCTCATTTTCGACAATTCTAGGTTCAATCCCTAGCATATCTTCGTACGACCAAGTGAATACGTCATGAAATTATTTGAAGATATCGGTGTAGATCTGCATTTATTTAGGCAAACAATCTGCACCGATATATACATTTTCAATTTTTCTAGGAATTTGAGAGATGTTGATCATGATGGTAGGAGAAATATGTCAATCATGTTTCCTTCAGCATAAACATCATTTGTATCTATTGGAATCATGGCGTGACAAACCATATCACTCAAGTTATATCTAAAGTTGTCCTATTCGATCCTAACAATTTCTCGGAGGAAGTAAGAGCGATGATGCATATCGTCCCATGGCCTATTGGGACCATTCATGGCCCCTAAGATGGCTTCATCCAAAGGTAAAGTATCATTGAGGAAATAATGCGAACAAGATGATTGGGTGGCCCATACGAGCTCTAGAACATGATCCTCCTTGTCTGTCTGCAATGAGACAGGATCTAGGTCAACATTAGTGTTAAGAATAGCTTGATAAGCAACCTCTGTTGCTGACAATGGAATTTCCATCCCAATATGCGACTAACCTTCGTAGGACATGGTCAGGGAAGGTAGGGTCCAAGGGTCATTGAAATACAAAGTACGGAAAGGAATGGACCTCATTGATTATGAAGACCTACTAGACATGGCATAAATGTGATGGATCGATGCCATGAAATCAAAGGTACCCATGAGAGAGGAATAAATTATGACACCAATATCCTCATTTTTCAGCTAAGAATTATCGATCACATGGATCAAAGGTCCAAATGATGCATTAGGACTAGCATGCACAAAGGACAATTGATCAATCGTCACTATTTTCCCTTCATGAGGAAAACATAAAGTGCGGAAAATAGACAACATGACTACAGTCATGGCATAATTCCAATTACACCCTAGAAATAAATTATAGTCAATGGGGTGCATCAACCACCTCGACATCAGCCTCTACTCTCTTTCCACCTAAATCGATCGAAAAAGTGGGAAGAATTATGTGGGTTCAAAAAGAATGACCATCAAATGCACTCAACATAGTCATATATTGAGAGAGAGTCTGATATCCAATGGCTTTCCAATAGATTAGGGACATCACACACATTGCAGTTCCTTCATCAATTACAGTGTGCTTGATGGTATATTTCATGTACTCCACATGGATTTGAAAGCCCGTGTGGTAAGGAAAGAGAGGCTTAACATCCATGACGTCAAACTTAATAACCTTCAAGCCACATGGGTCTAAATCTCTTAACACATATAACAAGGTGTTCCTCTATGAAGGACACGTATGGAGCACCTCCAAAGCCGACATTTCACAAGGGATTTGACCCAGATATTCGACAATAAAATAGTTCTGGGTAGCTCTAGCATTAGGATTGTGGGTAGAGCGTTTCAATACTCCTTTGAGAATATGAGGTGGAGGCTCTAGATTTTCGATATGAAAAGGTGTTTCCATGGGAGGGAGAGACTCTAGACCTGTAACAGTCTATGATGAACTGTAATCATGAGATAGAGTGGCTACATCAGTTTGATACTTAACCATATTAATGTAGAGACAGTCAAATTCATGTGTCGAGGGCTTTTGATTCTCGTTCGATGCATTTTCAGTGTTGGAGGAGCTCGAAGCCATGTGTTTATTATGTAGAAACAGATTGTTCAACACAATAGGCAGTTGAGATAAGAGCCTTGAGGCTTCCTCAAATTTTGGGTATAGGTGGGTAAGGTGATCATGTTTACAAATTTTACAAGGAAAATTCACCTTCCATTTTTATTTCTTGCCCTCACTAGCATTATTATGTGATCTATCATCATTAGTGTTTTCCTTGGATTTGTTATTATTTCTCCCAACCTTACTATTATTAACTCGTCCTGTCTTTATATTCCCTCCTAGTAGTTGGTTACCATTTAGGTTGGTCGATGACTGTATAGAATGCACATCCGCCTACTGAGTGGGAGTGGAGGATGAAGACAAAGCTTGTCCTGCTACAGACTGGCTTAGAGACAAATCCTTCAATTGGTTCGTCACCAAATATGTAGACTTATCATTTGCAGAGCCTATGATGCCATCGGCATGAGGCCCAGGATTTTTTCTAGGGTCATAATCAAGAATAATTTCATATAACATCCCAGATTAAGCATATATGAGGTCCAATTGCTGAGATTTGAAAACAGTTTCTTCCTCTAATGTTACTCTGGATGTAGAAACATCCTTCGAAATATAAGGAAATAAGGACTTAAGGAACCATTCCAACAGTAAATATGGAGGAATGTAGGCTTTAGTCAACCTCTTCCATCTATTCCATTCTTTAATATTGTCCGAGATATGCATGGAAATATCTTGGAGGAAGGCCGACAAAAGTTCTATGCCAACATCATAATGAACTGACAACTAGAAGTGGTTGAGAAAGACCAAAACCATCTAATTAAAATTTATGTATGTTCCCCCTGGTAGCTCAATGTACCATTTCACTGCAACCCCCATGAGGGTGCGTTGAAATAGTCTCAAACAAATAGAATCATCATTAAGAGAATTGGACGAGCATTAAAGATGAAAAATAGTAACATGATCACCTGGATCCTCGCTAGTCTTTCCCTCTAATTTTGGAATGTACAAAGGAATATTGGTGGGGACGGGGGGGCATGATGGATCATGACGCACTGGGTCATTCATTAATCTCGAAAAATTTGGAAAATTAAGCGTGGCCAAAAAAGGGAGCCGAGGTTGCGACATCTGAGCCCATGCTCCTGGGAAAGATTGGAATTGAGGGATTGTAGACCATCTAGGGTTCTGGTATAGACCATGGCCCTGTCCAGTAAGGTAATATCCTCCTCCAAATCAATTCACAAGAGGTTGTATTGGAACCATACCTATAGGGAAGACATAATGAGGGTTATAAACATTGCCCCCAAATGGATTGGCTCCAGGTTGGGGGATTCCCATTGCATGAGACTCACTCCCTCCGGGTGGAAATCTGGAGGTTAGAGGTGGATTCGTCATAACAAATGTTTTCCTTGGAATCAGCATGGAGGAGGAAGGGGGAAAGGATGGAATATAATAAGTAGCTTGTTCACCCGGTTGAGTACTCCATCCAGGAGAATTGAGACTAGGATTAGACCAGGGAGGAAAAGGAGGATGGATTCCAACTGTAGGAGTCATTTGGGGAATATGAGCTCCACCAAAAGAGAGAGGAGTATGCAGAGGATCCATGCCCCTAGGTCCAAGACTAGGATTTACATTATTTTCTGGAATGGAGGATGAAAGTTGCAATGCCATATTTGGCATACCAAAAGAGAAAGCGTTAGAGACTGAAGGTATGGAATGATAATTGAATCCAGGCGTACCAAAAAGAAAATTGAAAGGGTTTGTTACTATGGGTTGAGTAGCGACCACGAGATGGATAGGATTAAGGATGGGGACCTCCGGCACAACAACCATAGCGGATGAAGGATTCGAAGGAGTCCCATTAACCATAGAAGGTATGGGAGTCGAGGGACTACCAATGTATTTTGAACTCGACTCAATACTCATAATTGTATAATCACAAGTTTGGTAGGCAGAGGTATGTGTACCATGTTTAGTAACTTTACACCTTTTAGAAGGCAAAGACTCAATATCCAGTGGTAACTTTAACAAATGAAGAGACCTACGAGGAATTTGGTCTGGCTCCACGATGACTCAAGACTCGAGATATAGAAAACAAATCCTAGGGCCAACTAACAATCAAAAAGCACACCAAAATAAAAAAAGAGGCCAAATGCACACAAACAATATATAGTAGCTGAAAAGGGGCCTCCATCATTAGAGTAGGTATTCCTCGCCCAAGAGGGGCCTGAGACTCCCTTCAAAATATTGGAGGTATCAAAATTAGTTATAAGGGCCCTCATGGGATTAACAATGCAGTTAGTCGGATCTTGTCGGAGAGGTAATCCTCCATAAAGGCTATGTGTTGTCGGACCATTATCTGACTCAGGGTACCTACAGAGTAACCCCTGCAAGTAACCTATGTGGCTACCTATGTCAAGAAACTAGAGACACCATAATATAACCAATGCGCAAGAGAACAGTTGTAAGTCAGGTCCACCATATGGGCAGGGTAACAAATCCCGAAATATTGAAAGAATTGCCTCTCATGGAGGTAAAGGTACTAGCAAGACCCCCAAATATGAATATATCCCTAGAAATATCTCTGAATCTAAGAATATATTAGAGGGATATCTCTACAACCAACTTCACGTGACCTCATGCTTAAATCCAATGTGAGCGGAGCGTCCTAACATCACTAATTACATAATGTATTTCACCACTCCTTGGTCACACACATATGTTTAGTTTAATAGCCTTGGAGATGTTTACTCAAAAAACCCTATTCCAAGGCCCTATATCCTATGCTTGTTTGTGTACTCTGAAAAATAAAATCGTTTCTAATCAATTTTAGTTAATCAACATTGTTTTTAATGGATTTGTTTACTGAAGAGATGTGGTCGTGAAACTGATGATATTATGACTCGGCATATCAAATAAATGAATATAAACATAGTTCTAAGTACTAATATTAAATTCTCAAAAGATGGTAAGCTTTTAAAATGAAACTTCTACAATTTCAATAAAATGCAATCTTTCCATATGTATCAAGATCAATACTAAGAACCCAAAAGAGCAAATGCCATAATTCAAAAGTGAGCAATTGTTTTTTGTATTTTCAATATAAATAAACGAAAATGCAAGGATTAAATAACAACTTGATATATAGACTCTACTATAAGAAAAAAGAGACAAGAAAAGCAGGATACCAAGAAGAAAACACTCAAACCAAGATGCAAGGAAAACCAATGAAAAAGATGATAAGAAATAATACTGCCCAAAAAATCAACAATAAGAAGGTTTCCTATCACTCTGTAAGCACCGAACAGCACGAACAGAGACCCAGGAAGACTTAACAACCAACCAAACGCACCCATCAAACACCAAACTCATCCAGTAAGCCAAAACATTGATGTACACGATTGTTTGAGAAAAAATCGCATATGTACACATATGTCAAAATAAAACCCGCATATATGCAGTAAAACACTGCCATGGAAAGGACAATGCCAAGAAACTCAGATGCAAAGTAAAAATAGGCTGTCAAGAAATCATGCGATAAGGAAACTCAAGCTAACAGAGAAAAAGTCAAGGAGAAAAACACTCCAAACCCCAAATAGAAGTTCAATCCCCAGTATAGTCACCAATTCTATTATGAGGAAAACATCTCTATGGAATGGGGTAAACCACAACAAAAAGAATGACTGTAGAAATCAACTCTAATATCAAGTATGCTAAAAATACAAGGCCGAGATCCTACCTCGTACGGACGTTCGATGAAGACCACCGTTGAGCACACAACTCAAAGCTTTACACCTGCAACTTGTTCTCATCAACCAAGATACACAAGCATATGGTGATAATATATAATGTTAGCATATAAAACAACATAATCCATTAACATACATGAAAAATACGCCCATGGAATAATAATTCAAATATTTGCAAGATATCAATTGGACGAGAAAAGAGTATTTCTATAAAAATAATCAACAGAAGTATACAAGTGACAAACTTTTGCGTCAGCATGTCTCGAAACTGAGAAACTAAGACCCTTCCATTTGGGCCTCCACCACTTCAATCCTCCACCAAAGGCAAGCTCATATAAAGGAGACAATGAGGTTCTCCATCAAAGAAGGAAGAGCTTGGGGGTTGAACAATGAGTTCAGACTTTAAAGGATAAAGGGATGGAGACTCAATGTGAAGTGAAAATTTCTCCAGAGTATCTTTACTCTCAAAATTTGAATTATGTCCTCTTCCACGGCTTGGACATGGCTCAATTTATAGCCTTCAAATGGAACTGAAAGGTTGAGTCGGAACGTTTCTAGTATATGGAAGGTCAAGGATCATGGATCTCGCTACGTGACATGGAAACCTGACACAATTTTTAATTTTGAGCACCAAACTCAATGTACATGGGTTGTAGTGGTGCAAACTACGTATACACATGTTGTCTAACTAGTAGGGTGTGTATATGTGGAAACATATGATTTTTTGTCTCTTGGAAGTACAAAATGGGACTTCAAGTCTGCATAGGGAAATGGAAAGGACATCTAATCAAGTTGCATTGAGACCTAGTCTTAGGATCATTTTATCTCATCCCATATTGTATTTTGAGTTAGATATATTATAAAAGGAGGTTTCCCCCTCAAATTGGATTGTATGCAATGAATTTTTATCATTTTTGAGGCATGGTATCATAACATAGAACATTTACTTAAATACCATGAAGAAAACATAAATACTTGGAAAATACCACTTACTAGACAAAGTTGTTATGCATGAAGAAACCCTAGTTTCATGAAACATCCACCAAAATAAGAAAAGCATCCAAAATATCCCTCCAAAAGTGTGCATAAGAGATACATGATGAGAAAAGAAGATAAGAAAAGAAGGGCACATGACATGATATGATCTTCAAAATCGACCCTTAGTTCAAAAATTGAACTTTTCCTTAGTCAACAAAACCCTACTTCCAGATATCCTTGAACAAATAATTTTTCGGGAAATGAAATCATAGGGGAGGGGTAACCATAGTTGTAATATGGTGTCATCATTTCAATGCAACTGATGATTCTTCCATCGAAGGCCCGGTTAGATTTTTATGGCAAGTTGCAACTCGCCTCCTCAAACCATTCAAGGACACATTGACAATTTAGTCCAATGGCATAAAATCCAATTTGAGCAGAATAATTGAATTTTGTAATCTCCTGCATGTGAATTTTTCGAAGGGCCACATTACCATGCTATCCAAAATCACTCGACACAATGTTCTTCAAAACTAACCCCTAGTTCAGAAATTGTCATGTGCCTTACTGAGAAAAATCCTAGTTATAGAGATCCTTGAGAAAACCATTTTTAGATAAATAGAATCACAAGGGATGGGTACACCTAGCTGTAATCCAGTTTCAAGAGTCCAACGCAACTGACGCTTCATCCAACGGAAGCTTAGTTAGAGTTTATGGTGAGTTACAACTTGCCTCCTAAAGCCATTCAGGGACACATTGGCAATTTGGTCCTGGGGCATAAAATCCAATCCTAACAATATAATTGAGTTATGTAATATCCCACAAGTATGTTTTTTCCTAATCTCATGTAACCACACTATCCACAATCACCCGACACAATGTTCTTCAAAATTGACCCCTAGTTCAGAAATTACATTGTGCCTTACTAAGAAAAATCCTAGTTCCAGAGATCCTCGAACAAACCATTTTCTGGGAAATGGAAACATAAGGGAGGGGTAACCCTAGATATAATCTAGTGTCAAGAGTCCAATGCAATTTATGGTTCATCCATCAAAGTCTTAGTTAGAGTTTTATGGCGAGTTGTAACTTGCCTCCTTAAGTCATTTAGGGACACATTAACAATTTGGTCCAGGGGCATAAAATACAAAATGAGCGGCATATATTATTTCCTAATATCCCACAAGTGTGTGTTTCCAAGGCCTGCATGACCATACTACCAAAAATATCTCAACACATTGTTCTTCAAAATTGATCCCTAGTTCAGAAATTGCATTGCTCCTTACTAAGTGAAACCCTAGTTTCAGAGATCCTCGAGAAAATAATTTTCCAAACAAATAAATAATAGGGCATGGGTACACCTATATGTAATCCAGTGTCAAGATTCCAATGCAATTGATGATTTTTCCATTGGATTCCTGATTCAATTTTTATGGCGAGTTGCAACTCGCCTCCTAAAGCCATTCACAGACAAATGGAAAATTTGATATGGGGACCTAACACCTAAATCAATTGGCATAATATATTTCCATAATATCCTTAGAGTGTGTTTTTCCAAGGCCCACATGACCATTCTACTCACAATCGCATGACACAGTGTTATTCAAAATTGACCCCTAGTTCAAAAATTGCATTGTGCCATACTAAGCAAAACCCTAGTTCTGTAGATCCTCGAACAAACCATTTTTTGGGAAACAAAATAATAAGGGATGGGTATCCCTAGTTTTAATCCAATGCCCCGAGTCCAATGAAATTGACGGTTCATCCATTCGAGTCCCATACAGAGTTTTATGGCGAGTTGTAACTCACCTTCTCAAGCCATTCAGGGACATATTGAAAATTTGGTTTGGGGCCATAAAAACCAAAACAAGTGGCATGACTAAGTTTCATAAGCTCCCAAAAGTTTGGTTGGCCAAGTCCCACTTGATCACACTACCCACAATCACTCGACACAGTGTTCTTCAAAATTGACCCCTAGTTCAAAAATTGCACTCTACTTTACTGAGAAAAATCCTAGTTCTAGATATCTTCGAAAAAACAATTTTCTAGGAAACTAAATAATAGGGGAGGGGTACTTGTAGCTGTAACCTTGTGTTAGGATTCCAACGCAAGTAACAATTTTTCCATCGAAGGCCTGGTTAGAGTTTTATGGTGAATTTCAACTCACCTCCTCAAGTCATTCAGGGAGACAATGACAATTTTTTATGGGGAAAAAAAATCCAAATCGAGTGGCATAAATAAGTTTCGTAATATCCTGCAAATGTGTTTTTCCAAGGCCCATGTGACCACACTACCCACAATTTTCCCGGCACAATGTTCTTCAAAATCCACCCCTATTTTAGAAATTGCATTATGTCTTATTAAGAAAAACCCTAGTTTGAGAGATCCTCGAACAATTTTTTTTATGAGTAATGAAATATTAGGGGAGGGGTCCCCTTAGTTGTAATATGGTTCCTCAAGTCCAACACAACAAATGTTTCATCCATATGAGGCCCGATTATTGTTTTATGGTGAGTTTCAACTTGCCTCCTCAAGCCATTTAGGGACATATTGACAATTTGGTCCAGGGGCATAAAATCCAAAGTGAGTGGCATAAATGAGTTCTACAATATCTTGCAAGTGTGTTTGTATGAGGCCCAAATGACCATGCTACCCAATATTTCCCGACATAGTGTTCTTCAAAATCCACCCCTAGTTCAGAATTGCATTCTGCCTTACTAAGCAAAACCCTAGTTTTTCTGGGCAATAGAATCATATGGGATGGGTTGACCTAGAAATAATCCAGTATCCTGAGTCAAATGACATTTACGGTTTTTCCATCTGAGGCTCGGTTAGTGTTTTATGGAAAGTTGCAACTCTCCTCCTCAAGTCATTCAAGGACACATTGACAATTTGGTCAGGGGGCATAAAATCCAAACCAAGTGGAATAACTAAGTTCCAGAAGATCTCGCAAGTGTTTTTGGCCAATACCCATGTGACCACACTACCAACAATATCTTGACATAATGTTCTTCACAATCCACTACTAGTTCATAAATTGCACGGTGCCTTACTGAGAAAAACCCTAGTTTCAAAGATTCTCGAGCACACTATTTTTTGGGAAACAAAATCATAGGCGAGGGGTCACCCTAGATGTAATATGGTGCCCTAAGTCCAATGCAACTCCTATTTCATCTATCCTAGGCTTGGTTAGTTTTTTATGGTAAGTTTCAACTCCCATCCTCGAGCCATTCAGGGACATATTAACAATTTGGTTATTTTGTTTGGGGGCATAAAATCCCAACGCAATTATTATTCAAACAAGTAGGTTGGATTGTTGTGATGCTAGTGATTTCCCATATTAACAAGAATCCACAATGCTCATAACACATGAAATCAAGTGAGGATTCACATATACAAGGTGTAGGATGAGTGGAATGATGATGAGAGGGAGATAATTCCCTTTCTCACAACTAAGCAACATAGGATGAGTGGAATGCACACATGACCTAATTGTATAATAATACTAACAACATTGAACAAAATTGTCATTAACCATAAAAAAACATGAGAATACACCATGAAGTATCATTGTCATTAAAATTTTCATTAACCATGAAGTATCATTGTCTTTATTAAAAGTTTTATTGCAACACTCAATGCTATATGGTTTATTATCCTTTTACTTGGAATTTAACAGGCATATTCCATTTCATTTCACTAAATTAATATCATTTATTTGTTGATGTCACAAAATGGTTGCAAGTTGAAGTACATTGTTTCTATTTACATTTTTTATTACAACAACTCCTTATCCTTAATATCTATTGTTTTGAGGCTCATTTTCACTCTTTTATATTCTCTTATTGACATTAAATGCATTAGAACACCTCACACACATGTAGTTGATCAATTGTCTTGTCTAAATTTTCTTAACTTTCCCCATTCCTAGGCCTATACCCTCTCATCTTTGTTAGAATATTCAATAATGCTAAGAGGGGGGGCATAAATTGAAATAGAGTTATTTAAAAAAATTTAACCTTCAAGCACTAAATAAATATTAACCATTAATAATTGCATTCATCATCACATAAACTCATACACATTGCACACATAGTTTTACATGGAAACCTAGTTTGGAGAAAACCATGAAAACGTTTCTTAAGTAGTTTCAAGATTTTACAAGCACCAACTTCAAGGAAGAAACCACTCCCTAAGTTTTCTAGAACATACTGGAAAGAGACACCAATCCCCTTGAAATATTTTAAATTATTATACAAGATCAAATCAACCTTCAAATGCAATCCTGTTGAGACCCTAAATTAACATCCCCACTACCCTATTATACTCCTCATCTATACCTTTTTGGCTTACCTAAGATTGGGTGAATGACAATAACGCTACCATTAGCCATTGATAAGGTCATAAGGTAAAGTGTGATTAATTCATGCATTTTGTGGTTTATTGAGCTAGGAAATTAAACGTTTCATGTACTAATACTTCAATTTGACGTGTATAATCTTTGACCTCTAGATAAATCCATCCTTCCTGTACCAGCTCATCTATCCGGTACTTGTGCACCAAGACTGCCACTGTCTGAATTTGGTACCAAGCGCATCTGGTACTGAATCTCACCTGTTGTGATCCAGTACCAATGACCGTGGACTGTCGTGATCCGGTACCACCATTTGCACACTGTCGTGATCTGGTACCACCATTTGCGCACTGTCATGATCCAGTACCATATACCTATCGTGATCTGGTACCAATATAGAGAGTCGAATGTACCAAGTTTAGTCCAGATCACGCCCAAGACAATTGTTGGATTTTTATTTTCTTTAGCAAGGCTATGTTAGAATAGTTTGTTGATTGCCTCATCCTCATGCACTTCGTGTCATGAGGATGAAGCTAAAAGATGTAACCGAATAATTAAAATTAACAATTGACTGATTTGCAAATCATTTCACCTCCTTGTGTTTCACGACTAAGATATTGTGACATATCAGGGAACTCAATTTACCTCTCATCTAGTTAAATCTGTTACAGAACAATACCAAATCAAACACAGGAAATCTACACCCTACCATCCACAGGAAAATGGACAAGTAGAATCTACCAACAAAATTATTGAGTCCATTCTTACCAAAATTGTACAACTACACCACAAGGTTTGGGCTGACAGATTATTAGAAGCTTTATGGGCTTATAGAATCACCTGGAGGAATACAACATGACATACACCCTATGAGTTGGTGTATGGGAAGCAGGTGCTTCTCCCCATAGAATTCCAGATAAAAACCTTCAGGACTGCAGTACAAGTTGGCATGAACTTGGATGAAGCCCAGCAACAAAGGCTCTTGCAGCTTAATGAGTTGGACGAAATCAGGCAGGAAGCACTTCAAAGAACCACCCTCATTCACGAGAAGAGAACAAAATGGCATGACAAGTATCTCAAAAAGAAAAATTTTCAACAAGGAGATTGGGCCTTGCTGTATGACAACAGATTCAAGAACTTCAAAGGTAAGTTAACTACTTGTTGGATGGGACCTTATGAAATTGACACTGTCTACGATAATGGTTCAATCAGGATAAAGACAATTGATGAACAACAGACTCCACTACTTGTGAATGGTCATCGATTGCGAATTTACAACAAACCCCTGTCAAAAGAAGAATTCCTGACTCGTATACTACAAAATTCAGATATGAAGGTGATCAGTAAGGAAGGAGACCCTCCTACTGATCCACATTGATTGATTGGTTTATTTGAAACTTTTGTACATAGGTGTGGATCGAGTTTTGTTAATAAGCTAAAGGTAACAAGAGATTCTTACCTCCTTTTGTTTTACTTTCGCATTTTTTTTTGTAAATAAATTTCTATAATTTATTTGATCCTTCATGAACTTGATAAACATTAGTTTGTAGGCATCAACAATATTATGTTCTGATTTGGTACCAGAAATCCTATTCTGGTCCGGTACCAGTCCGGTACCAGAAGTCTATCCTTCTACAGTACTATCAGGACACATTACCTAACTGACAAAGCATGCTACGCATATTTCAAAATCTTATATCAATTAATCTGAAGTATGAAGCCATGCAACAACCACTTAAGCTGGAACCAAGAAGCCGAATGCAGTATCAAATGGCAGCCCTTGTGAAGCAATAATTTCTTTTGGTTCTGTTGACAACTAAAGGGAAGTATTTTAATTTCTTTTGGTTATGTTGCTAGCTAAAAAGAAGTATTTTAATTTCTTTTGGTTTTGTTTCTTAAAAAAAGAAAAAGAAAAAAGAGGGACACAATCTTTACCTATGATTGCTCAAAGAACCATAATCTATTTCAAAGACTAGAAGTTGGCTTTATCTAGTATTTCAGCGTGATTAAAGGGAAAAAAATATATTAGCCTACAAGTAACTATCTCACCCTAACCAGACTTCAATAGTATTCATTGGATTATCTTACTAAAGAGTGACATATGAGTATATGAACACTCTCTACCATGGGCACACTAGGAAAACTTTTNCCATAATCCACTTCAAACACTAGAAGTTACCTTTATCCAGTATTTCAACATGATTAAAGGGACAAAAATATATTAGCCTGCAAGTAACTATCTCACCCTAACCAGACTTCAATAGTATTCATTGGATTATCTTACTAAAGAGTGACATATGAGTATATGAACACTCTCTACCATGGGCACACTAGGAAAACTTTTATGGAAGAGGATGTACCAGTACCCTAAGGAAACTTTAGGTCATTCTCTTATGGAAAAACTCAGACAAAATTATACATCTGGATCACTCTAAAGAAATAATGTGCATAAAAAGTTTATTTTTCCTTCAGACAAATCTTTAAAAGACATTCAAAGAAGAACATATACCTTCCAACCCAATACCATCCCAGCCTGTAAAAAGGTTTTCAGATGAGCCTCCCCTGTCACCATGCAAATAAATCTTTAATAAAAACCAAAATAGGTGACTATGGACAAGAAGCCTATGATGGAAAAAGGGTTTAAGAGACTAACCCCCCGAGATACTGAACAGGTCTACTGGCAGCGGGTACCGGTCTATGGTATGACTAGGAAAACCCATCAGTGTATTGAACATGCCTGTTGGCAATGGGGCATTCTGCCCGGGGAAGGGATCTCTCACTAATTATCACAACTACCCCACCAGAGTACTAAACAGGCTTGCTGGCAATGGGTTCTGGTTGAGAAATGTCTCATCTATACTTGTTTGATTGAAAATTTCACTTTTGTCATCTAAAAATAGCAGGCCACTATTGGTATTTATGAGATACAAACTCTAGATTAATAAGCAACATAATTACTACAAGAAAATGTTCATTTGATAATTACCCTAAGTTAACTTACCGGTCTCGCATCTAAAGCCTACATTACCTAAGAAGGAAACTTCTTAAGAGTGGAGCCCTAACTAGGGAGTCTAATCTACTTATATTGTGAAATTTATCTATAACATCTAATGATAGTAAATCTCTTAAGCAAGGTAGGTTGAATCTGTTCTTCTGGAAAACATATAAAAATCCCCTTGTTTTCACTGTTGAATGCTACCTTTGTCAATAAGCCATCAAAAGAAAGGCAATTTCAATTTTTAGGCACAAGATCATATGCTAGGTGATAAATGTACTTCTGAAATTTGATTGGTTTATTTTTCTCTTATCATCTTTACTCCATTATGATACAAAATGTTGAATCTTATTGCATACAGATATGCAACATCCTTGGCATGGGGGAAGGTCAAAGAGCTCCTTCAGAACTCTTTTTCAGACTCACATCTCACCTTCAGAAACTAGCATGATCACCCTGCAGAACCAAATACAAAAGAAGATAAGAACATAATAAAAGAAGTACAAGAAATTCCCATACCAAGCTTTCAAAAAACTCCAGTCTAAAACGATGAATTTTGACAATCTACAAGCAGTCGCACATGCTATGGGTATTGATCATAAAAAGGTAAAAGCAAAGGTAACATGGTATTTATTTTTCTCTACTCATAAAACTACAATAGGTATGAAATTATATACTAGATCTTATGACCTTAGTATTAAAACCATGCACCTATCCCTCATACCCATATGCCTAAACTTAATCAATCCTCTCATAAGTGCTCAAAAATGGTTAAGGGCAAAATCACATCAAAGCATGAATATGAAGCATGTCTAGTAATGATAGGCCACGATTGTACTTCGTCCTTAAGAAAATCATGAACTTATCTTGTGTCATGAACCATGATCCAACATCAAATTCACCACTCGGAAGTCCAATCACCTATCCCAAAATGATGCTTTGACACCCAACGTCTTGTCCTCATCATTACATTAACGAGTAGAAATGAAATGGCTTATCTGGTCTTAAATTTTCCTTGCGGCATCCTTATTAAAACTTACCATTCGTATTATTGACACCATCACCATATTTCCCTTGTCGTTACCTTTCTCCAGTTCCGAGCCTACTCTTCTCCAGTACCAAACCCTTACCCTCATCAATTGAGTAAGCCTTTGTGCTATAGCCCGATCCTTTTCTCACAACTTATAACGATGGTCGTAAGTAGACATGAACCGGTCTTCCAAATTTATAGAGAGACCGAGGAATTCCAACTATGTCCAGAGAAGTATGCTAGATCGAGATGGATGCCATTTTTGGAGAAATTCATAGGCTGGCACGAGAAGATATCTCACGAATTTATTCAGGGTTACGATGGAGAGATTGCGCATATAGGAAATTTGCAGCTGACAATCAATGAAGCAACCATAAGAGAGGTCACGGGATTACCTAACAGAGGATCCAAATACTTCAAAGGTGTAGGAATCAACAAGGAGATGTGCCAGCGATTTTTGAAAGAAGACCATCAACACCCCGATTGGAAAAAGGGGATCCCTAGGAAATATATCAAGGAAGAGTATCATACAATGATTATGACCTTCATATATCATCTTAGGCTTCTATTACACTTTGAAGGAGGCCCTGAAATTGATTTCCCATATTTTCTATGGATGATTTTGAACAAAATGGTAAGAGGTGTCAAATCCCTATCCAAAACTGAGAAGACTAGCATTTACCATCAAGGTCTCATTAAAATGTTAGTTTTACATGAACTTAGGAAGCAGAGGATTAGTTGGAAAATCCTTATCACTCAACACCTTTCCACAGAAAACAAACCTGTGGAGGAATCCCATCATGCTCCAAAGAAAAATAAGGAACCTCAAAAGAAAAAGGGCAAGAAGGATAAGACAACTCCATCATCATCCAGGACAGTGAGCCAACACGAAAAATTTAGTAGACAAGCAGGGTCCTCTCCCATAGTCAATAAGACTTTTAAAAGTCCCAAATCAAAAGGTAAAACCAAATTAGTAGAGGAGACTTCAATAGTGGCACTTGAGGAGAAGGGCCATCAGACAAAAACTATGAAGAAAGGGAAGCATAGCTCAGAAACTAAAAGTAAACAGTCCCCTGTCACCATTTCACAAATAGAAAAGAAGAAAAGGAATCCTGTGAGCACCCCTGATCCAGTACCTCCTTGTAAAAGAACCATAAGGAGCATGGAAAAGAAGGGAAAAAAATTTGTCATTCCTCATACACAAGAAGATCCAATCGATCTTACCTCTCCTTCTGAAGACTTATCAGTCCAGGATGACATCCCTAGTTTGACCGAGGAACAAGCCACTATTAATTTATGTGGGATGAGGGAGGAAGTCGAAGAAAGAGAATGCATCCAACCAGTAATGATGGAGTCAACAAAGACCTTGACAAAAGAAAAAATGAAGAAAAATATTGGGGAACTGCAAAAACAAAATCAAGAACTCAAACAAGAAGTGAAGGAATACCAACTATTGGACAAGTATATCAAAAAGGAAAATGAGCAATTGAAAGCAACCAGCCAACAACTTCAAGATGACCATGAAGAAACTTCTAACAAGCTCAAGAAGGTACTACGACTCCTACAATACGTTAGGGTCATAAAAAGGGAGCTAAAAGAAGAGGCCTCAGCCATCAACATCATTGATCCACCGAAGTAAAGAATGCAGTCTCAAGTTTTGAAGAAATTTTGGGTTTGTTTCTAGTTGCATGAGGACATGCAATGATTTTGGCATGGGGGAATGTTGAGACCCTAAATTAACATCCCCACTACCCTATTATACTCCTCATCTATACCTTTTTGGCTTACCTAAGCTTGGGTGAATGACAAGAACTCTACCATTAGCCATTGATAAGGTCATAAGGTAAAGTGTGATTAATTCATGCATTTTGTGGTTTATTGAGCTAGGAAATTAAAAGTTTCATGTACTAATGCTTCAATTTTCCATGTATAATCTTTGACCTCTATATAAATCTAGCCTTCCTATACCAGCTCAGCTATCTGGTACTTGTGCACCAAGACTGCCACTGTCCGAATATGGTACTAAGCGCATCTGGTACTGAATATCACATGTTGAAATCTGGTACCAACGGTCGTGGACTGTCATGATCCGGTACCACCATTTGTGCATTGTCGTGATCCAGTGCCACCATTTGCACACTATCGTGATCCGGTACCAATATAGAGAGCCGAATGTACCAAGTTTAGTCCAGATCATGCCCAAGACAATCGTTGGATGTTTATTTGCTTTAGAAAGGCTATGTTAGAATAGTTTGTTGATTGCCTCATCCTCATGCACTTCATGTCATGAGGATGAAGCTAAAAGATGTAACTGAATAATTAAAATTAACAATTGACTGATTTTCAAATCATTTCACCTCCTTGTGTTTCACGACTAAGACTGTTAAATAACCGTGGAAAGGATGGTGGAAGAGTGGAGAGAGTTAGAATATTACAGCATGTGAAGTAGTGTGTTATATTGCAGAATATATTTTGCGTGAAGATTAATAGAAGGACTTCATTTATCTCCATGTCTTGATTGTCTATGATTAAATGTGAGTTGAGTTGTTAGCAAAAGTTTGATTCTATGTTTGAAATTTGAATGAGAGTAATGTGTGGGTTGAAAGCAAGCTTACTGTAGACTCCAGTCGCTGACCTGTTGAAGTGGCAAGGGCCCACTACCCAACAAAGGTCAACATCCTCGTAGATTAGTATTATCATTTGTTTTTAATAGTGTAAATGTTAAATTCGCTGAAGCTTTAATTCTCTCAGATGGTAGCAGCATTATATGATTGCTTAGAGATCTTTACTCACTCTGCTTTTGCATATTCTCTATTTTTATGAATTTGATTTTGTTTCATAGACATGAATGTTGGCAGCAGTAGTCAGACATATCTGAAGGAGAACTAGTGAAGTTCACAACAACACATTGTGAACCACAACATACTCAGTATATTGATTGTTGAACTACCCATGCTATGTCTTGATGATTGATGTGTGATTTCCCTTTCAGAAGTGTGGATTGCATAGTTAGTTTTCTGGGTCAGATAGCAGAGTTGATCTATCAAACCAACTCCATCTCATACTTTCATGTGCCATAATGGAGTAGATAGCCTCTCTGTGAAAGACAACCAAAGTGCATTTCATTTTGCTATTTTGTTTTGTTTCCAGCATACATAATTTAGAATAGTTCTATACTCATGACATTAGAATTACCTTTCTTACTAGTGTCTTGTAACTCTATTGATTACGAATCCTGGATTGATAATTAATGAGTGCATTATACTAAACATATAAGCAGCACAACATTTTGGCGCCGTTGTTGGGGAGTTGCAAACGGTAGGATGTGATTTTTAGCTTAGATTGTTTGCATAAATTTTTAATTCTTTTAAAGGCTGCTTGAGGGAGGAGGATAAAATTTTTAAGACGCGAGTGAAGAGCCACATGGCCACTAGAGTGGGGTTCTCCGAAGCCAAGTTGCCTTCTTACCTTCTAGATAGAATTAGGATTTCAATTCAGTTGAGAATCAAATTTCCATTTTATGCATAGATATAGAGATAACAAGGGTATATTTGTAAGCTCTAGAGATTCAAAAACACCGCCCCCACTAATCCAACCGACACTGGTGCAGGAAAAATTCCACCAAGAGAAAATTCAAGGGGAGCCAGCAAGGCTCCAGAAGGAGAACCTAAAACTGAAGAATCAACACTTGGGTAGGCAGAACGCGAGTCTGATAAACATTTAGGAGACATAGAAAATCCAGTTTCTGAACCATCCATCAGTAGAATGGTAGAAGAAGAAGGAAATGAAGCCGTAGAGACTGAGACTTTTGGGTTTCCAATATTGGATGTTTCTAGAAACATCAGCATGAAGAATATCCCACTATCATCGTTACCCACTTTCAGAGGTATGTCAACTGAAGATCCATATTTATTTTTATTCGAGTTTGACATATTATGTAGAAGCTATAATTACTCAGATGATGCCCAAAAACTTAAGCTCTTTCCTGCTACAATAAAATATTCAACCTTAAGATGGTTCATGAGCTTAGGAGAAAATACAATCCTCTCTTGGGATCAGATGAAAGACACATTTTTACGGAAATACCAAGACTATTGTAAGGATAATGCTAAAAACGACATTTTTAAAATGCAACAAATAGAAGATAATAGCCCTAAAGACTACCTAGAAAGATTCTTATACAACTATCAGAAGTCAAAACTATTCACCACAGACCCAGTTGTAGTAAGAACTGTATTCTTAAAAGGTCTTAGAGATGACTGGATAGAAGTTTTAAACTTGTTGAGTTCAGGAGATGTACACCAAAATCCTTTTTCAGAAATTGCAGATTACTATAGGAGATACTCAAGAGGACAAGCTAAAATAGGCAAAGGACCAAGAGATCCTTTTAGAAGAAATACAAAACAAATCTCAGGGACTGTCACCAGAACTGAGTTAGGAAACTTATTGGAGAACTTTAAAACAAACATCTTGAGCACAATCAGTAACCAGTTAGATACTCTAAAACTGAAAAAGAAACAAGAAGAAGAGGTTGATTTAGCAATATTTTTTCATAGATGCCGAAAGAAGCACAGTGAGAAAGAATGCCCATTAAATGTCATAGAAATATGTGGTCTGTGTACACTAGAACACCCCACATCTAAGTGTCCAACTTTTCTTGAGCTACAAGTCATGTATAGGGAAGGAGGAGTCTCACAAGAACAACCATACCCTTCCATCTTCCATAAGACCTTGGAGAGCCCAAAACCCCAATACATTTTATGACCCTAATGCACAATATCAACAACAACAATGGGGTCCTTCCCCAGTGACCTATCCACAATGGACACCTTAGCAAGCTCAAACTCAACCTTGGCAACAAGATTGGAGGGGACCTATGTATGGAAATCCCTCTTACCCTACATATCCACAATACCCTGCAAACATTTCCCAATTACTACCTGGATTCAACCCACCACAAATGCAATCTTTACTCCCACCTCCTATACAACATCACTTTACAACCCCCTTGAACCCTAACCAGTAGCAACAACCACCTATAAATGCCAATCAATAGCAAAACCAAGCTGCCCACAACCCTCTGAAACCAACAACAATCCCTGCCCAGCCAATCCCTAACCCCAATAATCAAACCACCCACCCGATACAAAATATAGAAGTTCAAACCTTTCCCACCTATGAAATTCAACTACAATCGGGGAAAGTTGTAAACCAATCAGTTCCTGCAGTAATAATTCAGGAAGAAAATGATAATCATTATGAGGAAGAAAACACTCAAACCACCCCTACAGAAGAAGAGACCTCCCCTCCTATTCCAATCACTTCTCAGTCTGTATGAGTACCCCAACAAGTTAATCTCCCACCCTACCCAAAAAGACTATTAGTAAAGAAACTTGACCCACCCTTGCACAAAGATATAGAAGATGAATTATGAAATGTATGTATAAAAATACCTCTACTGCAAGCCATTAAGGATATCCCTATATATGCCAAAATCATAAGGGATCTTTTCATTAAGAAACCAGGAATGAAGAAGAAGGAACCTCCCCTTGTTCAGGTGGTGGGACAATTATCTGAATTTATTTCTGAAATTCCATACAAATATAATGACCCTGGAAACCCAGTAGTCACTGTTGAAATTAATGGTATTTATCTACCAAACACACTCATTGATTTGTGTGAAGCAATTAATGTAATGCCTTTTGACACTATGCAAAAACTCAAAATCAACCAGTTAATACCAACCCAAACCATGATAGAGTTGGAAGATAAGTCAGTCATCAGCCTTGCAGAAAGTCTAGATGATGTCACAATCACTCTAGCTTCTTGGGAATATCCAGTAGACTTTTTAGTCATCTATTCTAAATCATCCTCCAAACCAGGACACCCTGTGGTTCTTGGCCATCCTTGGCTAGCCACAGTAGATGCCTTTATCATCTATCGGTCTGGTGAGATGACTATATCCAATGGCACACATAGCCAAAAACTTGTTCTCTTCCCTCCTGCCCAAACGGCATAGGAAATACCTGTTTGGTTAGAAAACCCTTATGGAGAGGAAGATTGCATTAGGCCCCTATTAACACTTGAACAAGTAAGAGGAATACAAGAACAATCGAATGAACAATTCTTAAGTTTATTTTTGGCTGATACAAATTGCATTGAATACCCAAGGCCTTTTGCAGAATTGTCACATATTTTTAGTTCTAAATTTCAACAAACTTGGCACCCTGATATCACTCAATTATATACATTATCACCAGCCTCCTCAAAGAAGGAAGAAACTACTGAACTTGTTGAGATTAGCCCAGGAAAAACTTTGTATATCAACTCTAGTTTGGAACTAGAACAAAAGACACAAGTAATTGAAATGATCCAAAGACAATTTGATGCCTTTGCATGGGATTATGCAGACATGAAAGGCATTCACCCTGACACATGCACACATCATATCTACACTAATGACCAAATCAGACCAGTTAGACAGCCTCAGCGAAGGATGAATCCAGAGCTTAGAGATATTGTAAAAGAAGAATTGCAAAAACTCCTTCGAGCCAATCTCATATACCCCATTTCAGATAGTCAATGGGTATCTCCACTTGTCATAGCTCCCAAGAAAAATGGTAAGTGGAGGATATGTGTAGACTTCCGGGAGTTGAACAAAGCCACCCATAGGGATTATTTTCCCTTACCATTTATTGATCAGGTGTTAGATACCTTGTCCGGAAAGAAGTATTTTCCATTCCTAGATGGGTTTAGTGGTTACAACCAGATACAAATAGCACCCGAAGAACAGGAGAAGACCACTTTCACCTACCCTTGGGGTACCTATGCTTATAGGGTGCTTCCTTTTGGAATTTGCAATGCCCCAACCACTTTTCAAAGGGCTGTCCTAGCCATTTTCTCTGACTTGACCAATGATTGCGTGGAAGTCTATATGGATGAATTTACAGTCCATGGACAAGACTTCCAAGAAGCATTGACCAGTCTAGAAAAAGTCTTTATTAGGTGTAAGAAAACTAATCTTTCCTTAAGTAATGAAAAGTCAAAAATGATGCTCACTGAAGGTATTTCTTTGGGACATCACATTTATGGTTCTGGAATGAGAGTTGATCCGACAAAGATTTATATTATCACACAAATCAGAATACCTTCCTCACAAAAGGAAGTTTGCAGCTTTTTAGGACATGTGGGCTACTATAGAAGATTCATTCCGATTTTTACAAGACTAGCTACCCCTTTATTCAATTTATTATCTAAAGAAGCCGAATTTAAGTGGGATGATGAATGCCAAATATCTTTTTAAATTATAAAACATAAATTGTCAACTACCCCTGTATTAAGAGGACCAAATTGGTCCCTTCCTTTTCATATTTGTACCGATGCCTCAGACATAGCCCTTGGGGCAGTTCTTGGACAAAGAGAAAATCAAATTCCCTATGCTACTTACTTTGTCAGTAAAAAACTGTCTCCAGCTAAAGTTAATTATACGGTCACAAAAAAAGAATTGCTAGTTGTAGTCCATGCTATCAATAAATTTAGACACTATATTACAGGATATCAAGCTTTTGTACACACTGATAATTCAGCCATCAAATTTTTAATGAACAAACCTGTAACAAATCCTAGATGTACACAATGGCTCTTATTATTACAAGAGTTTAATATCAACATTATTGATAGACCTGGTAAAGATAATCTTGTGGCTGATTTCTTCTCTAGAATGATTCATCTGGGAGATAACGCACCAGTAGAAGATAACTTTCCTGATGAAAATTTGTTTGTTATTTCTACATTCACTCCTTGGTATGAAGATGTAGCTAACTATCTTGTGACACGGAAGATGCCTCAGAAATTGTCTCCTAGAGAAAAACAGAAAGTAATTCAACTAAGTGCAACTTACATGTGGAACTATGATTGCCTCTACAAAACATGACCAGATTTGGTGATTAGGAGATGTGTAAGGGAAGGTGAAATTCATGATATTCTGCAAGCTTTCCATGATGGTCCTTGTGGAGGACACTTTGCAGACAAGAGGACCGCTTACAAAGTCATGCAATCTGGTTACTACTGGCCTCATATTTTCTGAGATGCTAAAACCTATGTATCCAATTGTGATGAATGCCAACGAATGGGTAAGCCTACTGCACGAGACCAAATGCCACTTCAATCCCAAGTAGTTATTGAGCCTTTCGAGAAGTGGGCATTAGATTTTGTAGGGCCCATTAACCCTGCATCTAAAAAGAAAAAGTATATACTTGTATGCAATGACTATGTGACTAAATGGGTTGAAGCAAAAGCTTTACCAGCTGCAAGTGAACAATCAGTGGTAGACTTCCTTTTTAATGATATATTTACTAGATTTGGTGTACCTTGAGAGATTGTGACTAATCAGGGAACTCAATTTACCTCTCATCTAGTTAAATCTATTACAAAACAGTACCAAATCAAACACAAGAAATATACACCCTACCATCCACAGGAAAATGGACAAGTAGAATCTACCAACAAAGTTATTGAGTCCATTCTTACCAAAATAGTACAGCTACACCACAAGGATTGGGCTGACACATTATTAGAAGCCTTATGGGCTTATAGAATCACCTGGAGGAATACAACATGACATACACCCTATGAGTTGGTGTATGTGAAGCAGGTGCTTCTCCCCATAGAATTCCAGATCAAAACCTTCAAGACTGCAGTACAAGTTGGCATGAACTTGGATGAAGCCTAGCAACATAGGCTCTTGCAGCTTAATGAGTTGGATGAAATCAAGTTGGAATCACTTCAAAGAACCACCCTCATTCAAGAGAAGAGAAAAAAATGGCATGACAAGTATCTCAAAAAGAAAAATTTTCAACAAGGAGATTGGGCCCTGCTGTATGACCACAGATTTAAGAACTTCAAAGGTAAGTTAACTACTCATTGGATGGGACCTTACGAAATTGACACTGTCTACGATAATGGTTCAATCAGGATAAAGACAATTGATGAACAACAAACACCACTACTTGTGAATGGTCATCGGTTGCGAATTTACAACAAACCCCTGTCAAAAGAGGAATTCCTTACTCGTACACTACAGAATTCAGATATGTAGGTGATCAGTAAGGAAGGAGACCCTCCTACTGATCCACATTGATTGATTGGTTTATTTGAAACTTTTGTACATAGGTGTGGATCGAGTTTTGTTAATAAGTTGAAGGTAACAAGAGATTCTTACCTCCTTTTGTTTTACTTTTGCAATTTTTTTGTAAATAAATTTCTATAATTTATTTGATCCTTCACGAACTTCCTAAACATTAATTTGTAGGCATCAACAATATTTTGTTCTTCTTCGATACCGGAAATCCTATTCTGGTCCGGTACCGGCAATCCGGTACCAGTCTAGTACCAGAAGTCTATCCTTCTAAAGTACTATCAGGACACATTACCTAATTGAAAAAGCATGCTATGCATATTTCAAAATCTTATATCAATTAATCTGAAGTACGAAGCCATGCAACAACCACTTAAGCTGGAACCAAAAAGCTGAATGCAGTATCAAATGGCAGCCCTTGTGAAGCAATAATTTCTTTTGGTTTTGTTGACAACTAAAGGGAAGTATTTTAATTTCTTTTGGTTCTCTTCCTAGCTAAAAAGAAGTATTTCAATTTCTTTTGGTTCTGTTTCTTAAAAAATAAAAAAAATAAAAAAAGAGGGACACAAGCGTTACCTATGATTGCTCAAAGAACCATAATCCACTTCAAAGACTAGAAGTTTCCTTTATCCAGTATTTCAGCATGATTAAAGGGACAAAAATATATTAGCCTACAAGTAACTATCTCACCCTAACCAGACTTCAATAGTATTCATTGTATTATCTTACTAAAGATTAACATATGAGTATATGAACACTCTCTACCATGGGCACACTAGGAAAACATTTATGGAAGAGGATGTATGTGCATAAAATTTTTATTTTTCCTTCAGACAAATCTTTAAAAGACATTCAAACAAGAGCATATACCTTCCAACCCAATACCATCCCAACCTGTAAAAAGGTTTTAAGATGAGCCACCTATGTCACCATGCAAATCACTCTTTAATAAAAACCAAAATAGGTGACTATGGATAAGAAACCTCTGATGGAAAAAGGGTTTAAGAGACTAACCTGCCGGGATACTGAACAGGTTTGCTGGCAGCGGGTATCGGTCTGTGGTATGACTAGGCAAACCCATCAGTGTACTGAACAAGCTTCTTGGCAATGGGGCATTCTTCCTGGGGAAGGGATCTCTCACTAATTATCACAACTACCCCACCGGAGTACTGAACAAGGTTGCTGACAGTGGGTTCTGGTTGAGAAATGTCTCATCTATACTTGTCTGATTGAAAAATTCACTTTTCTCATCTAAAAAGCACAGGTCATTATTGGCATTTATGAGATAAAAACTCCATATTAATAAACAACA
Organism: Picea sitchensis; assembly: GCA_010110895.2. Classification (NCBI taxonomy): domain Eukaryota; kingdom Viridiplantae; phylum Streptophyta; class Pinopsida; order Pinales; family Pinaceae; genus Picea; species Picea sitchensis. The sequence continues at coordinate 115,328 of SNQJ01S0016051.1, forward strand.
TAATTACTACAAGGAAATTTCCATTTGAGAATTACCCTAAGTCAACTTACCGGTCTGGCATCTAAAGCCTACATTACCTAAGAAGGAAAATTCTTAAGAGTGGAGCCCTGACTAGGGAGTCTAATCTACTTATACTGTGAAATTTATCTATAACATCTAATGATAGTAAATCTCTGAAGCAAGTTAGGTTGGATCTGTTCTTCTGGAAAACATATAAAAATTCCCCTGTTTTCACTGTTGAATGCTACCTTTGTCAATAAGCCATCAAAAGAAAGGCAATTTTGATTTTTAGGCACGAGATCATATGTTAGGTGATAAATGTACTTTTGAAATTTGATTGGTTTATTTTTCTCTTATCATCTTTTCTCCATTATGATACAGAATGTTGAATCTTCTTGCATACAGATATGCAACATCCTTGACATGGGGGAAGGTCAAAGAGATCCTTAAGAACTCTTTTTTAGACTCACATCTCACCTTCAGAAACCAGCATGATCACCCTGTAGAACCAAATACAAAAGAAGATAAGCACAGAATAAAAGAAGTACAAGAAATTCCCTTACCAAGATTTCAAAAAACTCCAGTCTAAAACGATGAATTTTGACAATCTACAAGCAATCGCACATGCTATGGGTATTGATCATACAAAGGTAAAAGCAAAGGTAACATGGTATTTATTTTCCTTTTCTCATAAAACTACAATAGGTATGAAATTATATACTAGATATTATGACCTTAGTATTAAAACCATGCACCTATCCCTCATACCCATATGCCTAAACTTAATCAATCCTCTCATAAGTGCTCGAAAATGGTTAAGGGAAAAATAACATCAAAGCATGAATATGAAACATGTCTAGTAATGATAGGCCACGAATGTACTTTGTCCTTAAGAAAATCATGAACTTATCTTGTGTCATGAACCATGATCCAACATCAAATTCACCACTTGGAAGTCTAATCACCTATCCCAAAATGATGCTTTGACACCCAACGTCTTGTCCTCATCATTACATTAACGAGTAGAAATGAAATGGCTTGTCTGGTCTTAAATTTTCCTTGTGACATCCTTATTAAAACTTACCATTCGCATTATCGACACCATCACCATATTTCCCCTGTCGTTACCTTTCTCTACTTCCGAGCCTACTTCTCACCGGTACCAAACCCTTACTCTCATCAATTGACTAAGCCTTTGTGCTACAGCTCAATCCTTTTCTCACAACTTATAACGATGGTCATAAGTAGACATGAACCAATCTTCCAAATTTATAGAGAGACCAAGGAATTCCAACTATGTTGAGAGAAGTATGCTAGATCGGGATGGATGCCATTTTTGGAGAAATTCACAGGCTGGCATGAGACGATATCTCACGAATTTATTCAGCGTTACGATGGAGAGATTGTGCATACATGCAATCTACATCTGAAAATAAATGAAGAAACCATAAGGGAGGTCATGGGATTACCTAACAGAGGAGCCAAATACTTCAAAGGTGTAGGAATCAACAAGGAGATGTGCCAACGATTTTTGAAAGAAGACCATCAACACCCCGATTGGACTTTTAAAAGTCCCGAATCAAAATGTAAAACCAAATTAGTAGAGGAGACTTCAATAGTGGCACTTGAGGAGAAGGGTCATTAGAAAAAAACTATGAAGAAAGGGAAGCATAGCTCAGAAACTAAAAGTAAACAATCTATAGAACAGTCCCCTGTCACCATTTCACAAATAGAAAAGAAGAAAAGGAAGCCTGTGAGCACCCCTTATTCAATACCTCCTTGTAAACAAACCACAAAGAGAATGGAAAAGAAGGGAAAAACAATTGTCAGTCCTCATACACAGGAAGATCCAATTGATCTTACCTCTCCTTCTAAAGACTTATCAGTCCAGGATGACATCCCTAGTTTGACCGAGGAACAAGCCACTATTACTTTATGTGGGATGAGGGAGGAAGTCAAAGAAAGAGAATGCATCCAGCCAGTAATGATGGAGTCAACAAAGACCTTGACAAAAGAGCAAATGAAGAAAAATATTGGGGAACTCCAAAAACAAAATCAAGAACTCAAACAAGAAGTGAAGGAATACCAACTATTGGACAGGTATATCAAAAAGGAAAATGAGCAATTGAAAGAACTAGCCAACAACTTCAAGATGACCATGAAGAAACTTCTAACAATCTCAAGAAGTTACTACAACTCCTACAATACATTAGGGTCATAAAAAGGGAGCTAAAAGAAGAGGCCTCAGCCATCAACATCATTGATCCACTGAAGTAAAGAATGCAGTCTCATGTTTTGAAGAAATTTTGGGTTTGTTTCCAGTTGCATGAGGACATGCAATGATTTTGGCATGGGGGAATGTTGAGACCCTAAATTAACATCCCCACTACCCTATTATACTCCTCATCTATACCTTTTTGGCTTACCTAAGATTGGGTGAATGAAAAGAACGCTACCATTAGCCATTGATAAGGTCATAAAGTAAAGTGTGATTAATTCATGCATTTTGTGGTTTATTGAGCTAGGAAATTAAACATTTCATGTACTAATGCTTCAATTTGCCATGTATAATCTTTGACCTCTAGATAAATTCATCCTTCCTGTACCAGCTCAGCTATCCGATACTTGTGCACCAAGACTGCCACTGTCTGAATCCGGTACCAAGCGCATCTGGTACTGAATCTCACCTATTGCGATCCGGTACCAATGGTCATGGACTATCGTGATCCGGTACCACCATTTGCGCACTATCGTGATCTGGTACCACCATTTGTGCACTATCGTGATCCACTTCCATCTACCTGTCATGATCCGGTACCGATATAGAGAGCCGAATGTACCAAGTTTAGTCCAGATTATGCCCAAGACAATTGTTGGATGTTTATTTTCTTTAGCAAGGCTATGTTAGAATAGTTTGTTGATTGCCTCATCCTCATGCACTTCATGTCATGAGGATGAAGCTAAAATATATAACCGAATAACTAAAATTAACAATTGACTGGTTTGCAAATCATTTCACCTCCTTTTGTTTCACGACTAAGACTGTTAAATAGTCATGGCAAGGATGGTGGAAGAGTGGAGAGAGTTAGAATATTATAGCATGTGAAGCAACATGTTATATTGTAGAACATATTCTGAGTGAAGATTAATAGAAGGACATCATTTATCTCCATGTCTTGATTGTCTATGATTAAATGTGAGTTGAGTTGTTAGCATAAGTTTGATTCTATGTTTGAAATTTGAATGAGCGTAATGTGTGGGTTGAAAGCAAGCTTACTGTAGACTCTAGTCGCTTACCTGTTGAAGCGGCAAGGTCCCACCACCCAACAAAGGTCAACATTTTCATAGATTAGTATTAGCATTTGTTTTTAATAGTGTAAATGTTAAATTAGATGAATCTTTCATTCTCTCAGATGATAGTAGTACATCTTAGAGTAGGATTTCCATTATATGATTGCTTAGAGATCTTTACTCGCTCTGCTTTTGCATATGATCTATTTTTATGAATTTGATTTTGTTTCATAGACATGAATTTTGGCAGCAGTAGTCAGACATATATGAAGGAGAACTAGTGAAGTTCACAACAACACATTGTGAACCACAACATACTCAGTATATTGACTGTTGAACTACCCATGCTATCTCTTGATTATTGATGTGTGATTTCCCTTTCAGGAGTGTGGATTGCATAGTTAGTTTTCTGGGACAGATAGAAGAGTTGATCTATCAAACCAACTCCATATCATACTTTTATGTTCCATAATGGAGTAGATAGCCTCTCTGTGAAAGACAACCAAAGTGCATTTCAGTTTGCTATTTTGTTTTGTTTCCAGCATACATAATTTAGAATAGTTCTATACTCATGACATTAGAATTACCTTTCTTATTGGTGTCTTGTAACTCTATTGATTATGAATCATGGATTGATAATTAATGAGTGCATTATAATAAACATATAAGAAACACAAAAAATCCCAAAACCACTTCTTAAATATGCATACAAATCTTCTCAGAACTGTACCTCAAATATGCAAACTTGTAAGATTCTCCATGAGCTCAATTTTCCATTTCTTATTCTAAAAATTGGACGTTGGATATTAGGATCTCTTATCCTTCTAATGAAACAAGTGGAATTCAATTTGCACCTACCAAGATTTAGATATAATCATTTTATCTTGAACACCTATTTGGGAATAGTTTATGGATTAGTCACAAACCCTAACTTCCAACAAGTATAAATATGTACTTGTAGTGAGTCAAGATATAAAACTTGTACCCAATATCATTCGATATATTCTATGAAATTCCTCCAATTTTATCTCCGTGACTGATCACCAAAAACACATTGTAGTGAAAATGACAAGTTGACTCGTTTTGAAGAAGAACAACCTAGTTTAAAGAACCTCAACTTCCACTAAGTATAAATCCAAACCTATAATGATTCAAGACCTAAACTTCATACCCACTATTCTTCACTATCTCTTATGAAACACCTTAAAGTTTTTCTTTATGAATCATTCTAGAAAAAAATATATATCGAAAATGAAAAGATGACCTTCAAAGAAAAACCTTAGAACAAATCATCACAAGACTTCATCTTCCCTTGGAATTTTTCCCTTCTTCACTTCATCTTCCCTTGTAAATTCACTCTTTAGGATGAAATTCACTCATCTTCCTTGGATAGGTCGAATTGGTGTACTCCAAATTCCAAATGAGGCGCATCTTATTTATATGAGTCTTCTCCACATGAGGGGGTGCGACCAATGGTCACAACTTTTGGGTCGCACCTCTTCCTTAAATATGGTCGACCTTAGGGGATTCTTTACTTTACTTTATGGGTTTATTCTCTTGGATTTAGAGGATTCTTCACTTGGCTTTAGGGGATTCTTCTCTTGTATTTAGGGGCTTCTTCACTTGGCTTTAGGAGCTTCCTCTCTTGGTTTTAGGGGCTTCTTCACTTGAATTTAGGTTCTTCTTCACTTGGTTTTAGGTATTTTTCAAGTCTCCTTCAAGGATCCATTTTTGTACAACTCTGTTACACGTCAAAATTACTCACTTCAATGATGTCTCATTGTCATTATCACAAGTGTCGCAAGTGTCTCACTTTTTTCACAAATTTCGCAAGTGTCACAGAAATTATACTGGCGTCTCACCTGTGTCGCATCGCAGACGACATCATAAGAAAACTTGAAGATATCCTCTAAGAGTGGTTAAAATAAGGAAATATGTCATTTGGCGAAGAGTACAAACTTTTACCTTGAGAAATTACCATCATAAAATCATTTTTGGAGATCGACGCTCCCCTTCCCACTTGCAGGGACTGCTAGCACTCCTTTCCCTCTTAGCAGGGAGCGCTGAAATGCTCTGTGGCCCACTTTGAGGGAGCACCAAGATGTTGAGAAAATCAAGGGACAAATCCCCCTTATCTCTGAAGTCAGCTGAGAAATATCTGAGTCATTTTGGCTCAAATCCAAGTCCAAGGATGGATCTAAGGGGAGTTCCACAACTGATGGAGAAATATCCTCAACTTATCCAAAGAATATCTAAGATGATTAGGCCTCTTAAATCCTATATAATAAGGCACCCTCATGGTGAAAGGAAGAGAATAATCAGTGAAAAGTATTTTCATTTTGATTGTGGATCATTCGAGAAAGGGGTTGGACAAGGAGATATTGGTGAGGCTGCTACATTTGCATCTACACTTTGTAAGCACCTTATTTTGTTCTCATTAATATATGTGCTTGGCCTGTTTCCTTCAAGAATCTGTACATTTGCATGAGATTGTCTCTTTGGATGAATCTAGTTTTAAACTAATCATGGTAGAATAGGAAGTATGCTTTGTCTTTGTTGTTCATTGGATTGCAGGACTCGTTGAAGGACTTGGAGATCAAGTTCAACTTGGACTGGGCGAGGAAAAACTTCGTAAAAAGATACTCACATATTCTTCATCTTATCTATTGTTTAGATTATCTATGTTTAAAGGAAAGTCAGTGTTCAAAGTTAGCACTTTTCTATCTTGGTCATAGGGGTCTAAAATCCAAGAGGGAATTCACCTATCTGTGAGGAAATTTTCCTACAACAGAAATTGGCAACTCCACTAGGGAAGCTTGCACCAAGGAGTAAGTTCATTAAGAAGGTCTCCATCATAACTATTCCACCCTCTCATATCCTATCCCATTATTGACTTGATCACAGGTTGTTGGATTCCATCACCAACTAGTACGGTCATCGAGAGAAGGTTTGTTTTCTTGTTGGTATTCCTATATTTTTTAGCGTGTGTTATTGTTTTAATATTTCTTCAAAATTGAGATTGTAGATGATAAAGGTATTTGACGATCACGTAGGATGAAAGGGATGCCTCCAGAAGAAGGTTACCAACCCTTACATCCTAACTCACCAGAAGATACCTACCGTGGAGAGGTAGAAAATCAATCTGACACTGGGAGTGTTGCTGCTCCTTTTTTAGAAAATTCAGAGAGAGCCTTGTTTACGGTTGAAAATCCCACTCCTCACACTACACCCATGTCAGTAGCTCCTCTCGAACCAGTTTTTCTTTGAAAAGACTCTCTTGGTAACATTACAGAAGAATAAGTACCAGGTTTACCTAAGAGGTCAGTTATCGAGACAAATATGGGATCCACAGAACTCGTTTTTGGTGATGGCTATAGGACCCCCATTCACCCTACTACCACAGTAGATACACATCGCACACCTTCTCTTTATGTATGGAGGACTCCATCGGGGCATGATATTTATGAGAATTTTGAATACATTCGACAACCTATTAATCCTCATGACACTCCTGCTGCTAAGGCAGGACCATTCGGTCAAACTATTGATCACCCCATAAACCAGTTCATTGATCCTATTGCTACATCAACACAAGTCCATATTAATGTTGGATTCATCACCTCTACTCAAACCCAAGGCACTTCAACCGCTACTCCCACCTTTACATCTTTTCACTCTACAGCTCCTCATGTTCCAGAGAATCCTGTTGGAACATATTTACACCATAGAATGCAAACCCTTGCCAGACAGACACAATCAACTGCGGGACATATCCTGACTGGGGGAAAACCACCATATAATGGACCGATCCCTCCCAGAGGAAAACCATCCTATGGTGGGCCTACCCCTCCTATGGGACAACCACCTTTTCTTGGTAAACCCTGGTTGCAAATAAACCTATGGCAGGGGGGAAACCTTCTTTTGTCGAAAACCCTTCAAAATCCTAGGGAGAAAATTCAAGAGGTACATTTAATCAACCCTACATTGGGGGGAAATTATACCATAACCCACAAGGAGGAGTATCAAATCATGTTCCTTCCAGACTATCCTATGGACAACCTTATCTGGGTGTCCCAAATCCCACCTGGGGTCCTCAAGGACAACAACCTTATCCTCCCCATGAGGATAATGTATATCCTCCTCAAGGACAAATTGTTTACCCCCCTCAGGGGAAAGCTATTTATCCCCCGCAACTGAATCAATCGATATATACCCCTCAGAATCCACCGGGTTTTCCACCACTCATGAATGTTCCTCGACAACCATCTAATCATGTCTATCCTGGTCAAAAACAACCATATGTAGGAGGACATACTGGATAAAATTACCCATCTCAACCAATTTATGGCCCTACTAGTGTCCCTATGCCACACCAGTATCACCCTCAGTTTAACCGACAATTACCCTTCCTTGCTACTCTAGATCTCCCAGACTTGTCTCGATTGACCAATGATCCCGTACAACACTCTCCCTTTTGGCCAGTGATTCCTGCTAAATTAACTTCTGACATCCCAAAGTTTGATGGTAAACCTGGAGAAGACCCAAATAACCATGTGATGACATTCCATTTATGGTGTTCATCAAACTCCTTAATGGATGATTCTATTTGTTTAGGTTTCTTCCAACGCACGCTTATGGGTTGAGCAGGCAAGTGGTACATTGAACTTCCACGTGGTTCTTTTCAATATTTAAACTCCCTTGCCATGTCCTTCCTCACGCACTTCCAACTACCCATCCATTACGAGATGGGCACTAAACTCTTGACCTCCCTTTGTTAGACCAACTCCATGCATATCTCTGATCACATTCACGAGTGGCGACGACAGTGAACTTTGATCAAAGCAATTATTCCTGACCAATTATTGGCAGATTGGTTCACTAAATATCTGTTACCCCCGATTTCTTGTGACATCACCATGGGCGGTGTATTCATCGAGGAATAATCCATTGCCCAAGCTCAGTACTTGGATTTGTTTTATTCACAATCTGGTACTTTGTACAAGTTTATTCCCAATGTTACCCATGCCACCACCGATCCATCCAAACCTTCATCCCCATCACATGCAGATGGAGTTATCGGCACTGTCAAAACCCAATCTACTTCACTATTGAATGGAACTGTAAATCGATCTGCTTCAGTACTCATTCCCAGTTCGACCTCACTCTCCTCTACCTCCCTCCCAACTCAAGTCTATGAGGTGAATGCAATTCAATCTTCCCCTTCACAACAATCTGGAAGTAAGAAGAAGACAAAAGAAAAACCCAAAAAGAATAATGATAATAAACAACCTAAAACCCAAACTCCACCACTTGCTACTGAAAATAAACCACAGCGGAAACCAAAATTACCATGTCTTATTTGTGGTGACGATCATTACACCCAAGACTATCCACATCATGACGAAGTTGCAAAATTTTCCAAGGGGAATTCCCAGCCCATCGTGTTAACGCATCCTTTTCCTCAGCAACAATATATGGTTTCTCAAAACCCCTCCATAGGGGGAAGTTCCAACCACCCTCCCAATGATGAAGCCTCGACAAGTGCCCATATTTATATGTTCAATGGGATTTATTTAACCACTCACTCTACGACATACGACACACCAGCTAAACCTGACAAAGAAAAGGTCACTAATGGTTATTTACCGAATCCATCTCCTACCTCTGTTATTCCTCCATATATAAGTCCTCCATCCGGGTCACTTCAGATAGAGAAACCAATGTTCGACTCTATATTACGCCCTCCCAAGAGCATCATCTGTAAATCTACTTTTAATCCTAGTTCGTGTGTCACCCAAAACTACAACATTGTTGAAGATTTGGCTCAAGAACCATGTTCTATGTTTGCGCTAGAAGTTATACAGCACTTCCCAAGTCAACATAGACTGCTCTTGGCTTCCATTGGCGCCATTGATCCTGAATCGTCCAACAATATCACGTTTAACCTGAACAATTTCAAGTCACAACTTTCTCACCAACTTGCTTTTCAAATTGATGTTTTTGTTCACAACCGACACATTCACCGCACTATTTTGGATGAGGGAGCTTCCACTTGTTTCATGTATTTATCTTGTTGGAAAGGATTAAATTCACCCACACTTAACAAATCCCCTAAGATGTTGTGCGCATTTGATGGGCGAGGTTTTCATCCTCACGGACTCTTTCAGTCCTTATCCGTTCAGTTAGGTGGAAAACCTGTCTTCGTTGATGTCGAGTTCGTCGATGCTCCCCTCAATTATAACCTACTTTTAGGAAGAAGTTGGTTTTATTCCATGATCATCGTCGCTTCATCAATGTTTTGATGTGTGCAATTCCCTCATCAAGGAAAAATTGTCACTATTGATCAGTTAGATTTTTGTACACCCGATGCTCGCGCTCCCGCCACCAACAATATTCCTTTCTTGGGAGATCATAAGATCACGTATGAAAGTGTTGGTGTAGGTATTTTGAAAGACTCTTCTCTTATGGGTACTTTCCCTGCACCACTTCCTCCTACAACCCAACATATTTCCACAATCAATATGATTTCGACTATGACCTATCATTCTTTGGAATCATATGATCCTTGGATTGTCCCTAGTCCTTTAGAGTTCGATGTACTAGGTGACGCTATGCCACTTAGTTCGACTGAGGATTCATACACTGCTATTCAATCCACCTCTCCTTCCATGGATGACCCACATCTATTGGTACCTAACACTTATTGAATTCCATATTGGTTAAACTCCTTGTCTTCCGCTTTTGACTACATTTCCCAAATATTTCCTTCAGATGAATCCATTATGAAAATGCTTAGCATTGACGAAGTACCTTGGGATGGCAACCATCATCGATCCTCTTTTCTTCCACCTCTCGAAGAAATTCAGGAAGATATACATTCTATCTTCCCCTATGATGTTGTTGATTCTCCACAATCTCCTATACTTACTCAGGATACTATTTCTGAGGGGGATTTAGAAAACATCTCTTATATGGTCATTATTGATATTTTGATCAAAGAAGGTATCGTGGAAAATATTAATCTCGGTGCTAACTGTTAGCCCGAGGAAGTGGTTTCTTACATCACTTTATTTAAATAATTTCGTGATGTCTTCGCTTGGAGCTACGAGGAAATTCCCAGGATCAATCCTTCGATCGTTGTGCATGAAATAAAAAATTACCCAAGAGTTAAACCTGTCCGAAAAAAACTCCGCCCGATTCATCCCAAGAAAACCATGGCCATAAAGGCAGAAGTTGAGAAATTGTTACAATCTAGATTTATCTATCCTGTACCCTTGATGGAATGGGTTTCTAACATTGTTCCAGTCACTAAGAAACAAGGGACCATTCGTGTCTACATTGATTATAGGGATGTTAACAAGTCTTTTCCAAAAGACAATTATCCCACACCCTTCATCGACCAAATCATTGATAATTGCGCTGGCAACGTGATTTTCTCTTTCATGGATGGATTTTCTGGATAGAACCAGATTGACATTATACTCGCTGATCAACATAAGACAACCTTCATCTATCTGTGGGGAACTTTCACCTATCGAAAACTACCATTTGGTCTTAAAAATGTTGGGGCTACTTTACAATGAGCCATGTCAAATGATTTCCACGATATCAAACATATTGTGAAACCTTACCTCGATGATTTACCTGCCCATTCATCCAGTCGATCAAACCATATTGGTCATCTACATGCTATTTTTCTTCAATGTCGGTTCTACCGTATTCATTTGAACCCACACAAGTGCATCTTTACTATTGAATCGGGTCGACTCCTTGGTTTCATTGTCTCCAAATATCGGATTAGGGTGGATCCCTTAAAGATCAAAGCTATCCTTGCTCTACCTCTACCTAATAATATGACCCAACTACAAAGTTTGCAAGGGAAAGAAAACTTTCTTTGTCGTTTTATATGTAACTACGTTGATATTACTAAAGGATTAATGTGATTGTTGCAGAAAGACACTCCTTTCATCTGGGATGACACTGCTCAACTATCTTTTGATTCTCTTAAGCACGCATTGACCAATTCGCCTCTGTTGCATCCTATGAATTATTCATAAGACAACATCCTTTACTTAGCAGCCTATAATTCCACTATCGCTATGGTGTTAGTTCAAGAGGACCCTAACGGTGTGTAGCATGTGATTTACTATCTGAGTAAAAGTCTATCCGGTCTCGAGCTCCAATATTCGCATGTTGAAAAGTTGGCTCTGGAAGCCGTCATTGTTGTCCAAATATTTCACCATTACATATTGTTACACACTACCATGGTTATTACAAACTCAAACCCCATATATCATATTTTGACACGTCAAGTCCTTGGGGGAAAATATTCCAAGTGGATCATTATTCTTCAAGAATTCGATCTCGAGTTTGCCAAGTCCAAAGCCAAAAAATCCTTGGTGTTTGCGGAACTTATCTGCGATCTTCCCCATGCTGATGAAGATACTGAGCCTAGATATTCTCTCCCTGATGAATCCCTATTCCTCATTAGCATGTCCAATCCATGGTATGGAGATATCTTTCTTTATCTTCAAACCCAACATTTTCAACCTGATATCTCTCGTGAAGAATGTCATCGTATTCCTCATCACTCTAAATGCTACCTTATCATCAGTGACACTTTGTATGACCGTGGTATTAACACCATCCTATGATGTTTTTAAAATCATGATGAGGTTGAACATGTCCTTAATGACTGTTAGCTTGGAGCATGTGGCGGTCACCTTTCTGGGATGGCTACAACTTAGAAAATTTTACGTGTCGGTTACTTTTGGCCCTCTATTTTCAAAGATTGTATTAAGGCTGTCAAAAAATGCCCACCCTGCCAAATTTTTCATAAAAAGTCTCACACCCACCCCGCTTTGCTACATATTGTTGTCACTATCATCCCCTTTGCAAAATGGGGCATTGATTTTATCCAGTGTAAGCCTACCTTGGTCGGGGGTCACAGTCATATCATCGTTGTCGTTGATTACTTCACAAAATGGGCTGAGGCTATGCCTACTTTTCTAAATGATGATCGTACTGCAACTCTTTTCATCTTCAACCACATCATCACTCGCTTTGGCATTCCACAAGCCATTGTCACTGATCACAGTTCACACTTTCCAAACTAGATTATGAGTGAGTTACATGCCAAGATTGTTTTTCGCCATGAAAACTCATGCCCTTACTATCCTCAAGAAAACAGACAAGTTGAAGCTATCAACAAGGTCCTTAAAACCATGATTCAACATATGGTGGGGAAAAAAAAAACATCTTGGCATCTACAACTTTTCTCCGCTCTCTGGGTTTACCGCACTTCAATGAAAACTGCTACTGGATTCACTCCTTTCCAATTAGTATATGGCATAGAAGCCGTATTACCAATCGAGTGTGAAATTCCCTTGTTGAAACTCAAAGTAGAACTCATGCCTCACACTTCTGCTGAAGAGGAATGTTTCCTGTATCTGACTAGGTTGGATGAAACACGTCGTGATGCTTCTTTCATTAACGAGAAACATAAAAAATGAATGAAGAGTCAATACGACAAATCTGTCCACCCTCATACTTTTGCAAAAGGAGAGTCCTCGTTTATGACCAGGCTCATGATAAGTTAGGGACATGCAAGTTAGAACCTCTTTGGCATGGTCCTTACATCGTGAAACATGTATTACATAGAGGTGCCTACGAGCTAGTTAACTATGATGGAATCTCTCTTGCTAAACCCCAGAATGGGATTTACCTTAAGAAGTATTATGCATAGAACATATAGCATGCACACTTTGTACACTATTATACTTTAGTTTTAATGTGTATTTTTCTCTTACGTGTTTGATTTTTGTCTTAGCCACTTATACTTTGTCTTGTGATTGCGTGCATAGATGCCATCTTCCTTTCCTATCTTTGTTGGGTTTGCATATGGTGTTAGTCGACACACCCAGAATATGCTTCTGCATCTTGGGTCATTTACCACCTGATGAGTTAGTGAGTTCAGGAGGCGTTTGCCTAGGATCAACAACCAATAACATGGAAGAATATTACGTTGTCATTGGAATTTTAACTGAGGCCTCCTCCCTAGGTATATCTTGTATGATCATTAACCTAGACTCTCAACTTGTGGTTTGTCAACTTAATCGGGTCTATGCCATTCGCAATCCTATCCTATTGTGTCTCCACCTACGAGTTCATCATCTTGAATGAATGTTTTAATTCATAGAATAAAGACACATACCAAGAGGATTGGACTCAACTTCAGATTCGCTGGCCAATTATATTATGGACCGGTATCTCGCGCATCGATGAATTTTTATAAAGAAAATAAATCATAAAACACATCACATGTAAAATAAACACATCACATAAAGACATCATCATTTGCAAACATCATTTGGCACCACAAAAACTCGGATATTTGTATATATATACTGCGTGATAGAAAATGTTTGGTTACATAAAAAATGTACATAGAAGGGAGAAATTTGGATTTTCATTCCCATTACATCATCATGCATACTACAAAAAAAATCAGGAGGATCTTAATCCTCCTGCACCATGTTGTGCTCTGAATATCACACTACTACATGGGCCACTCATCTAAGTAGGTAGTTCAAGATCTCGGGAACTCCCACTGTATTTCTTTGTAAATTCAAGGGTACATCTCGCCTCCTCAGAGGAGGGACACCCATCGTAAGACCACAGAGGTTTCTCTCAACCTCCCAGAGACCCCCCATTTCTACCTCATGCTCTACAGCTATTTGAGTGTCTCTGCGATGCCCCAGTGCTGGAATATCCACCGAACGTGTTTCTCCTTTGTCTGCATGGTGAAACATATATCTATTAAAAGACCCTTTAAGTACACATAAAAAAATAATATAAACTTTAAAATAAAATAAAAAATTGACAAGGTCTTTGGTTTCATACCTGACGCGTCCTAGTCCATTCCATATGGAAGAACCAGGTCCATGCTACCCCAGAAATCTACTCCGGCGTATGGAAATTCCTCAATGACAATCAGTTGACGTCTTAACCAAGAAAAGAAATCACCCATGAATGCATATTATTAATGGTTTTAAAATCATTTTGGAGATATTATTAATGACCTAGAATGCATATTTGTCATCACTCGTAGGTTTCGAAGAAGTATTGTTCGATTTAACCTTGTCACATTAACAAGTACGGTCTTAGTTCCTTCTCACACTCGCAAAAACATGAGAATGCAGCCGAGTAGACTTTTATCTCTTTTCGGAATCGCATGGATATACGAAAAAGGAACCCCCTGGAGTCATCTTTAAGTAATTTTTAGACTCTCTAAACATGAAAAACCATTGAGTTTCCCTTCTCTGGACTCGTTAAAAATTACGCATTGAAGGACCCATATGGGACCAAACCCTTACTTCTTCCAGTTCGTTAAAAAAATGAAGAGGAACTTACCGAAGGTGAGTTATATCAATCATGTGTTATCCTCCTTGAGCTCGTAAAAATAAAAAGAGGTACTCGTCTATATGGATGGGGGAAAAATTGAAGGAAGCAAGCCAAGCAGTTTTTGAAAACATCACAGGTCACTCTTATAGTCTCCCTTGAACACAAAACTTTATCTTTGAACACATTTTAATCCGTTGAACCTCTACATTGAACTAATCCTCTAAGTTCCTTTACTCCTTTGGGTCACCCGACAAAAGTCACAGCATCCACTGCATCATGTTTTAGTCCATGTCATGTTTCTATTGTTGTGCCTCAGTGTTCAAGGGAAGTATCCACCTCGAGAGTTAACCATCACAAATTTCGATTTTCAATACCCATGTCAGTCCATTCTCATTTTGATCCACCAACTTACATATCTATGTCAGTTTCATGTCATTGATGGGGGATACATCAAGGCCCTCCTTCGAAAAGTATGTTCCTGTCGACTTCAATACATCATTTGAGAACCAGACTTAGAAACTAGTTAGTACCTTGGGAACTGCATGCCTCAATGGAAGGCCTCCTCACTTCCAACAATGGGTTTACATCATTGGACTTTGATCGAATGATTCCATAAATGTTCAACTTCGACTCATCTATTCACATTTGTTGGATTGTACTAGGGTACCTTGGGAGTCATTGACATCAATGATGATTTCCCTCGCACTTATTAACGGTTTACCTCATTTACCGGTAATCAAGTGGTTTCTACCATGTTCAACATCAAGACATCTATTCACATGGTTAGATTCACATCACATCAGTATTGGTAAGGAGACCCTGGGTTGAGTGTTCACTCTGATATCTACTTTATCCAAGTTGCGAAGGAGTTTCTTTTGAGAATATTGATATATATATATACTGTCACATAGATCCACTTTGTATTGGTCCGTGGCTATGTTTTGTCATCTTGTAGATCCACTGTGTAATTCTCATGGCTACGATCAGTTCATGTCATGGAGGTATAGATACACATTGTATCTTTGGTGGCTATACCTTTTTGAGTCAATATGATTATGGATCTACAGTGTATTTTGTGGCAGCCATACCTTGAAAGTCTTTTATCACTCAAGCATAGGTATGAATGCCTTGGGTTTGAAACATGTCATAACATTCATTTGATGGTTGTTTGCAGCTTCTACCAGGTTCTCTAAGTCCATACCCTTACTTAGAAAAGTATACAAAGTACTTTAGTCATCAGTTTCCATCTTCTGACCTCGTACTTTGGGGGGAAATCTGTTACATGTCAAAATTACTCACTTCGATGATGTCTCATTGTCATTATCGCAAGTGTCGCAAGCGTTGCACTTTTGTCACAAGTGTCACATAAATTATATTGTCGTTTTTCCTGTGTCGCATCGCGGACGACATCATAAGAACACTTGAATATATCCTCTAAGATTGGTTAAAATAAGGAAATATGTCATTTGGTGAAGAGTGAAAACTTTTACCTTGAGCAATTACCATCGTAAAATCATTTTTGGAGATTGACATTCCCCTACCCACTTGTAGGGAATGTTAGTGCTCCTTTCCCTCTTAGCAAGGAACGCTGCAACGCTCTATGACCCACTTTGAGGGAGCATCGATATGTTGAACAAATCAAGGGACAAATCCCCCTTATATCTGAAGTCAACTGAGAAATATCCGAGTCAGTTTGGCTCGAATCTAAATCCAAGGCTGGATATAAGGGGAGTTCCACAACTGATGGAGAAAGATCGTCAACTTATCCCAAGAATATATAAGATGATTAGGCCTCTTAAATCCTATATAATAAGGCACCCTCATGGTGAAAGGAAGAGAATAATCAGTGAAAAGTATTGTCATTTTTATTGTGGATCATTCGAGCAAGGGGTTGGACAAGGAGAGATTGGTGAGGCTACTACATCTACATATACACTTTGTAAGCATCTTATTTTGTTCTCATTAATATATGTGCTTGGCTTGTTTCCTTCAATATTGTGTACATTTTCATGATCTTGTATCTTTGGATGAATATAGTTTTAAGCTAATCATGGTAGAATAGGAATTATGCTTTGTCTTTGTTGCTCATTGGATTGCAGGACTCATTGAAGGACTTGGAGATCAAGTTCAACTTGGAATGGGTGAGGACAAACTTCATAAAAAGGTACTCATATCTTATTCCTCTTCTCTATTGTTTATCTTAGCTATGATTAAAGGAAAGTAAGTGTTCAAAGTTAGCACTTTTCTGTCTTGGTCATAGGGGTCTAAGATCCAAGAGGGAATTCACCTGTCCGCAGGGGAATTTTCCTACAACAAACTCAAAGTTTTAATGTAGAAACAACCACATGTTATCTCATCCCATTAGGTACATTCTTAAAATATACACCATAAGGGGACCACTTTGGATTTATATACACTTATTTCAAGTCTCTTCAAGGCTTTACTTTAGGGCTTGTTATAAGGTTGACATCAATGACAACCAATTTTTCAACAATCTCCCCCTTTGGCATTATTGATGGTAACTTAGTAAAAAAATTGTGCTCCCATGTATTCCTTCTCTTATCCCAATGAATGTATTGTACTCTTGTATTCATGATGACTCCCCCTCTCTTCATGATTCTAGTTTTTGTCGGATCATGTTGTCATTGATGCCAATGGTTTGATTGATTGATGTCATTGATTGATGTCAAGTGATTGATTGATGTCAAAGGATTGATTGATTGATGAATTGATGTCAAGGATTGATTGATGTCAAAGGATTGATTGATTGATGATTGATAACAATATGTATTGTCCCTTGATGAGAATGCATATTGAATATGGGATCAATGAGTTTTCATTGATATGATGAAGATGGATTTCATTGTCATTGATAAGAAGGATGAAGATGGACTTCAATGTGGTTTCATTGTATATATACTGTTGGAAAAATGTATAGATGACTCATTATTGTCTTATAATGATTGATAAGTGGTGCACAATGGATGAAATCCAAAAGTGGTCCCCTCATGGTGAAAGCCCCACAGAAGACACTCATGGATTGAGTTATCCTAGAAGAATGGTTGGATGACCCATGCTTGTATGTAGAATAATGAGATGAATATCAATGAAGTTGTTGGTGAAACTATCCTAGATGGATAGTGATTTTCATGCCATTTTCGATGGTATGTGGAATTTCATAACTCCTCATGGTTTGAGAGTTATGGCCTACTAAGATGAAGGGATCACATGAAGGCTTGAAGCCCCTAAGGTCAAAGAAGTCAAAGTGACCTAAAAGAAGAAATCATTATTTAAATGATAAAGTAAAGTGACAAAAGTCAAGGTGGGATTATTAAATAATAAAGAGAGAAGTGACAAAATCAAGAAATGATAAAGTAAGGTGACAAAATCAAGAAGGAATATTTAAATGATAAAGTATTGGAGAACTTTTCTATTTATGGAAAGTGGTTAACCCTAAATAAGGAAAATAGGTTAAGTGACCTAGAAATGGTTAAGATTATTTGAATAATAAATTAAAGTGACAAAGTCAAGCAGGATTATTTTAAATAATAAAGAGAAGTGAAAAAATCAGAAATGATAAATTAAGGTGAAAAAAAAATCAAGAAGGAATATTTAAATGATAAAAGTATTGATAACATTCTATTTATGGAAAGTGGTTAACCCTAAAATAAGGAAAAATGGGTTATGGGATCTATCGGGCCAAGGGGACCTAAAATGGGTTAAGGGACCTAGAGGGATGAAAGTATAAAATAAGATAACACCGGGTCTCTTGCAGATCATCCTTTTGTGGATCAATGGAGAGCTTCAGACGAATATTTTTGAGTATTGGTGGAGAGCTTCTTGAGACTTTTGCGTGGAAACACTGGAGCATATTGAATATATAGGTGACTAAAATCAGTTGATATTTTAACTGAATTTCATAGGGAAGGGTGAAGAAACAATAATAAATTCAAGGGAGGATAAATTCTTTTCAAGGATGCTTCTAAGGTATGTTATTTTATGTGTCATCTCCCATTTTTGCAATAACTTTTTTCTATGATGATTAAGACCTGATATTTCTATGACATTGAGGAAAATATTCAAGTATCTCGTGGAAACAATTCATCTTGTGGTCTGTTGTATTTTTGAGATACACCGTGGAAAATAGGGTTTGTATTAATCCCCGAACTAGGTCTAAACAGTACTGGTAAAATCGCCATAACTTCTTCATAAATGCATCCAAATTCAATGAGACCACCTGCGGTTGATTAGATTACAGTCTTTAGTATTATTTGTAACATTTTGATCAATTCAAATATTACTTCATGCGGGCACACTCTACAAGGTCTCTCTCTGTGAACAAGCCAAAATTCAGCAAGGTGTGCCATTTTTTTTTTTTTTTTTTTGAGAGGTTCCAAGTAATGACACCTGAGGGAATTGCATAAAACATAGTGAAGAATATTTTGGTATCAGCTTCATATTTATTCATTACAAGTACAAATTTATGATTATTTCAAGTTAGGTTGTTGACTAATCCAAAAACTAGGCATGTGAGACTAAAGAAAAGTTTGATGAAAATGTTAGTCTCTTTGTTGTTAAAGTATGAAGTTGTTTGAAGGAATGTGATCATATACACCGTGTCCACATGAGCATACAAATCAGATTTGATGATGAAATTGATGAGGATTTTATTGAGGTACATGTCGGTACATGGTTGAGACAAGTAGTTGATGAGTTGGCACATACACATGTATAGTTGATGATGTTGGTACATATTGATGATTCATTGTTGATGAGTAGTTGACACATGATTGGTATATACTTGGTACATGGTTGGATGCACTTGCTTATGGTACAAGTTGATTACAGGTTGTTTGGCACAGGTTGGTGCATGGTTGATGCACTTGTTTATGGTACATATTGATATCTGTTGACGATTGTTGCATCATCTCAGTTGGTGCTGAGGATGTAAGATAAGTCTTTCATTATAGAGTTGGTGCTCTTGTATATTTGTACTCTATTTAGTTGTTGTTGAAAAACCCCAAGGATTGTAGTCCGTAATAAAAATAAAATTGTACATACATCTTGTGTTCTTTGTGTTCCTTGTGGTGATGACTTGTTGATGATATATTGCTTATTTATGTTGCTAATATATGTTCACATATAACTGGTTAGAAATGACAACAATGGGTAATGAGTAAATTTTGAATGTTAACTAATGAGTTTTGTGTAAGAGGGAAGTTTTGGGAAAAACATCCCCACACTCATTCACCCCTCCCCCTCTAAGTGTGGTAGGTGTGTCCAACTGTTTTACTATTTTTCTCTCCCCCTTTGACATCAATGTAAAAGATTAACTATTCCTAACATTATTCCCCTTTTGGTTCTTGCAAAATATTATGGAAATCACTTTGGAGTAGAAATTACTCCCATTTTTTTTTCCGAATATACTCAAAGGTATCCCTAGGAAGAGGATTTTTGAACATGTCTACAATCTATTCTTTTGTCCCAATGTACTCCAACTCAATATCATTTTATGTGACTTGTTCATACAGAAAGTGGAACTTAATAGAAATATATTTTGTCTTGGAATGCATCACTAGATTCTTGAATATGCTTATAGAAATGGTGTTATCATGGAGTATCGTAATAGGCTCATCATATATCACTTGTATGTCTTGCGGGGTTTGTTTCATCCAGTGAATCTGAGTACAACATGTTATTGTTCTAATATATCATTCTTTTGTTGTGGATAAGGATACTGAAGATTGATTCTTTCTCAACTAGGACACTAAGAAGTCACCTATGTAGAAAGTTTCTCCACTTGTACTTCTTTTGTCATCAATACTTCCTTCCCAATTTTCATCCTTGTAGGTGACTAGATTTAACTCATTTCCTTTCGGAAACCATAGCCCAAAATCTATTGTTCCTTTAAGATATCTAAATATCCTTTTCACTGCTAGAACATGGGTTTCCTTTGGTGCTTATTTAAATCTTGTGACATGTCCAAATGCTTGCATTACATTTTGTCTTGAAGTTGTCACATAGAGTAGACTACTAATCATTGATATGTATATTCTTTGATCCACTTATTTATATTTATCATCTTTTCTCAAATTGCAACCGGTAACCATAGGAGTACTCACAAGTTTACAGTCTTCCATTTTGAACTTCTTTAACATTTCCTTGATGTACTTGGTTTGGGAAATGAAAAATCCTTCATCTCGCTGAGATATCTGGAGTCCCAAGAAGAAATTAAACTCCCCAAGTAGGGGCATTTCAAATTCCTTATGCATATCCTTGGAAAACATCTGACTCAATCTATCATCATCACTTCCAAAGATGATGCCATCAACATACACTTCAATAATAATCATACTTCCTTGATACACTTTTATGTAGAGGTTACTATTTGCATTTTCCCTTCTGAATCCTCATTGTTGTAAGTACCTATCCAATATTGAGTAGCAATCTCTCGAAGCATGCTTAAGTCCATACAATTATTTCTTCAATTTGCAAACATAGACTTCATTTTCTCATAGTAGAAACCCTTTTGGTTTATATATATATATATATATATATATATATATATATATACTTCTTCTTCTAATTCTCCATTTAGAAAAGATCATTTCTCATCCATATGATACACTTTCATCCTTTTGGACCATAGATAAGCCAAGAACATTATGATTACTTCCATTATGTCCATGGGAGAAAAGGTTTCTTCAAAATTTGTTCCTTCAACTTGAGCATATCCTTCACACACTAGTATTTATTTGTTTATGGTTACCTATCCATATTTGTTTAGATTGTTTCTAAAGACACATTTTGTCCCAATCACATTTTTGTCCTATGGTCTTGGAACTAGTTCCAATGTCTCATTCTTCTCTATTTGATTTAGTTATTCTTCCATAGCCTTGATCCAATGTTCATCATTTTTGGCTTCCTCAAAGTTACTTGGTTCAACTGTGGACAATAATAAAAAATTTCCTTGTTCAGGTGTTTGTGCTTGCCTTCTTCTTCTAGTTTCTAATATGGCACTTCTATCTCCAATGATTTTTTCTAGTGGATGATCCTTCTGAACCTGACGGTTCTGTGTCCTAGAAAGTGTCTAAAAATATTGTTGGTTTGTTTCTTATTTTTTTTATTCTTCTTGCTTCTCTTCTTCTTGTTGTTCTTATTATTCCTCATGTTCTTTCTTTAGTTCTTAACTTTCCTATTCTTCAAAATATTTGAATTTCTTCTTTCCTTTCTGATCTTCAGCAAGTCTGTTTCATCAACTTTTAAATTGATGCTTTCCACTATCTTTTTGAGTCTTATATTTTAGTACTTAAATGTTTTTCATTTGCATGAGTACCCAACAAATATTCCTTCACTACTTCTTGTGAACTAAAATCCGACGACGGTACTTCGATTGGTCGATGAAATTCCATCAACAATCTGATGAAACTTAGTAATTATTTTTGTAAGTGTATTAGGGTCGGATATTCGACAAAAATATTGACATTGTATATCTGTCACACTGGTGTCACTTATATTTACGACTCTAAGGAACCAAACCTCATATATTTCCGATAGATAGGCATCAGAATTTCAACATAAGTTCACATTGAATGTTTGAAGTCCATACAGTATATCCGATGGAGGTTCCATCCCTCTGACATATAGTATTGTCGAACCGTATGTCGGATATCCGACATCCATGCTCGTCGACTATCCCATGACAGAATATTAGCTCCAACGGAGGTGCAATACCTCCGACGATTATCCTGTTAGACCTTTCATCGAATATCTGACTGTCATAGTCATGGAATATCTGACGACAAAATAGTATCTCCAATGGAGGTTCCATACCTCCAACGGTTATCCTATCAGGAAGTTAGTCGAATAGCTGGAGAAATTGTGTTTATAAATAATAATAATAATAATGCATGTAGCATCAAATTTTGTAGTATCACACTCCTTATCCAGCTCCATTTTTTATTGATATGGTGTAACATATGGCTTATGTTATTCCATATTAAACCTCTATAATAGATCTAAATCATACACAACATCCTTCTTGAAACTAACTTCATATGTTACTAGATAAAATGACTCATAGGCTTTGAATCATCATAATATCCCACCATAGTACAAGCATGACTCTTTACGTAAAAACAAATTCTCTTATCATATGGAATATGAGGCTAATATATACATGAAAAATTCGTGAGATGTCTAACCAAGGATTTTTTTCCACTCCATTTCTCAAAAGGGGTCATACCCCATGCAATTTTGGCCAGAATCATGTTTAAAAGGTAATTTGAGCATTAGATGACCACTACCCAAAATATTTTTGTAATACCATTGGGATGAAGAAAACATTATGGAATTTCAACCAAAGGTCAATTCTTCCTTTTAGCAACACCATTCTTTTACGGTTTGTATGGTACAAATTTCTTCCAATAGATACCATGCTATGACAAGTATCTCTCAAATTCCTCGCTCAATATTCTCATACATTATAAGATATTATACATTTTAGAGATTGAATCCATTGTTTTTTAGCTAATGCCTCAAAATACTTGAATTTTTCAAATATATAGACCTTGTTTCTCAAGAACTATACCCAAATATACCCAGAAAAATAATTAATGAAGGAAAAAAATCTCGTGTACCAATTAATGATGGTTGGTTCATTGTACAAAGGTCACTATGCATATGTTCTAACTGAGGTTTTTGTTTTCAAGACTTTCTAGTCTAAAATGCAAATTAATGATGCTTGCCGAGAAAATATCATTTACATGCGCTGCTAGGAGGAACTAAAATGTACTTTATTAACCATATTAAAGTTCACCGTCAATTTCATACTTAAAAATTTTATATGTGTGATTCACCCATGCAAAATTTTACTTTAGTCATTAGTATTTGCAATGAGTGCATTTGGTGCTACATCCTACTTAGGAAAATCACATAACTTGTACATTTTTTCTTTGGGGTCAACAATACCCTCAACAACAATAAAACATTCATTATTAATATCCTCCATGGTGAACCTATCCATCAAGAATTAAACATTATTGTAAATCTAGGTTAGTTGGGGTACAAACAAAAAACTATAACTCAAGCTTGATACCCAATACACGTCAATGACAACATCATTCTAACACTCAATCCTACCACAACCAAAAAAAGTAAGTGCATAACAATCTACAACAAATATTTCCTTTTATGTAGATTTATTTAGTGAAGAAAATAAAGCACCATCTTTATCCATATGATGGATACAACCAACTTCAGCTATGCACACAATTTTATAAGCATGATCATGCCATTCTTTATAAGTAATAATAGAGAAATTATATTTATTTCCATCACCTTTCGGAATCCAATGTTGTTGGTCGATTAGTCGATTAGCCGACTAGTCAACACCTCTCCTTAATATTCTTGACATGATCCTCAAGGTATTTATTCTTCTTATAGTAATGCTTCTCAACATGTCTTACCTTACCATTGTATTGAAAATTACTCTTCTTCCTACCTTTATTAGATGATGGATCATCATCATGTGAATTATTGTCAATTTGGTCAACATTATATTTAGCACGATAGCCATCAAAATATTTATCCTATCCTTGACCGCGTTCTCTATAGTTCTATCAATAGTTTTCTTTAAGGAGATGCTCCTATTGCTTATTCTCAATTTTACCATCATCAATAAACTTTTTCTATCCCCTAATTTGAAAACCATAGAAATAATCCAAGTTATAGTCCTATCTTATTCCTTTTTGGAAGCCCAACTAGCATGGAATGCCAAACATAATATTTCATAAGGTGTATTCAAATTCATTAATATTTTAGTTCTATATGTTGTTTGTATTTCTTTACAAAAACCCTTTCCACATTCACGCAGTTTTAATCAAAGCTCCTTCACATGAGCCAAATAGTTTTCAATACTATCAAAAGAGAGAGGATTTAGAGAGATCAATTGTTTTTTGATATGCATAACCTAATTATCATCTATCTTCTCCAACAAATTCTTCAACTTCTTCCAAACTTGATTCAAATAGTCGATTATGCTTGTATTGGAGTGAATCTCCCTAGAGATGTAGACCGAAATGAATTTTATAACCTCATCATTCTTCCCACTAATAATGAATTTGTAAAGTTCTTCCTTAGGGTCTTGAACCATAGGTTTTGTAAAATACCAAAGTTTTTTACTCTTTAATGATGTTTCCATGACTTGTGTCTACATGTCATAGTTATGGCCATTCAAAACCATATGTTCTTATTTAGAACTAATAATCACTATGTAAAACTCTAATCCAATATGTAGGTTGAAAGTTGCATCAATCTAGTAGAGAGACCTAGCTCAATCGAAGTGTATATACAAGTGTCATCCTCCAAAGTCTCAAATCAACGACATTCATCCCATGTTGAAGACCTAAGGAAGTTTATAATTGAAGAATAATGAATTCCAAGGTTAGGTGGTGTCAAGAGACACCATTTTAGAATTTAAGCACAAGTGGGAATATTTCAACATATAATGGATAAAACATATCATTAAATAATGAAAAGTGTGATAGATCAATCCATAGGATCATCTATATATAACCAAAAAGTATAACCAACTCCCATAAGATAAGGAAGACAATCAACTTTGATCAACCTAAGCATGCCTATATATCTATATTTTCTTAATCAACCTACTCACGAGTCGATCTAGCAATAGACCACCTTTAATTGGTTTGAATAACTACCCAGTTAACCAATTAACCTCTCACTTGACCTTCAACTATTGACTGACTATCTCAAGAAGATATACAGATGGGATGAGTCTATTATTTCAACACCCTATCATCAACACAAATATTTTTGGATTCAAGAGTTGGAATTATATTTGCACACTCCCTTATAAGGATAGCTCCCTAAAGTCTAAGTATTTCCTAAAGTTTCATAATCTGAGCTTCTACTACTAGTTTAGTAAAAATATCAACAATCTGGTCATAATTCTTCTAATATAAAAGAGGGAATTTTTTTCCTCTACCAACTATCTCAAATAAATGGCACGAGTCTCTAAATTATTCATCTTACTATGTGCACCAAATCATAATAATAAATATATATCTTGATGTGTATGATTCTCATTCTCTATAGATTTTCTTTTCTAAAAGTACTTTGGTTCTTTCCTAGGTTCCATATTGAATTTTTAAACTTTAACTATCTAGTCCTACAATTACTAAGCCACAATGTCAATGAATGAGAATTAATGACACTTTTCTACCAAAGAGATTGAAATATTTTTCATAGAAGGGAATGATCTATGCTAATAAATGCTATATCTAATTTCTGACTTATCATTATGAACACTCTATTATCCTCTAAGTAGATTTTGATCCTTTAAACTTCTCTAAAAAAAACAAACTCGTCCTTGAAATTGTACCATAATGAGATTATTTCATATACACCAATGGGTAAATTTCCTAAGTTAACTAGAACATGTACTAAAATCTTTGTCATAATTTTTAGATAATTAGTTTGTCATAAACCTTTCTTATATAAAACAATGAAATGATGATCATGTTCCTGAATATGTTAGTCTAATAGACATGCATAAATGAAATAATGTTAATTTGGGATATTATATTCATTCTTGGTTATTAGGATCCTAACATATTTCCTAGCACAAGAAACTGCCCATTTAGCAAGAAATCCCCATACTTGAAAGGGGATGAAGTGAAGAGGATGATTAATAATGCTTCCAGCCAAGTATCATATGCAAAGATAACACAATTTTCATCCAAATACAAATGCAATGAATGCTCAAAATGAAAGTGTTGGAATTATGAGAACAAGAATGAGGAATTGGACATCTAAGTGATAGGAGTGTATATCATTGGGTTGAGTTTTGTTTTTTGGATTAATCCTCACTTGGGTGAGTGATATTATAATTTCCCAAATTTATGAAAAGATGGTTCAGGAAACTAGTTTGAATAGTTAAAGTGAGAATAAGATGAAATTTTGTATTGAGTTAAGAACTAGAAGCTCTAGGGTCAGCTATGGTAGCTCAAGCATCATCTAAGATATCTCAAGCTTCATCTAGGGTAGTTTAATAATCTATAATATGGAAGGCAAAGAGTCACAAACTAAACTTATAAAGCCTTCACATTTAGGTAAAATGTTATATTTTATGCATTGTAAGTTATCTTCTTATGTTGTTAAAGAGATTGAAGTTAGCTAGTTTATCTATACTCATGCAGAGTTATGGTTGGTCGTGGAACTGTTCTCTCCTTTCATAGTTCTCTTGGTGCTTGTGGGTGTGAGCATATAACTTGTAGAGTATTCTAGTGTTGTCAGATTTACTCTCATTTAACTTATCCTTTCTAACACATAATATGAAATAAGCAGTGTCTTGGTGACTTGGGACTATTATCGGTTGCTCAAAATATTTGATTATGCATGTACAATAGATGGACTATTCTTTGTATCATAGCATGTCTAATAATGTTTCATTTCAATGTGGTTACTAACTAGTTTTGTGATAAGAAAATCTTCTTAGCAATCAAATCATTTCACTTTAGGAGGAAGTTGGAAGGGTCTACTTCAGGTTCATTTTTTATAAAAGAGATGGACTATTCTACCTACTACTAATTGCATTTATATATATTTTTCTTTTAATCCTTTTATTAGGATTTTGTTAATTGCATCTTGCATTTTAGCATATTGTAATTGTTGCCCATTCCACACCTTCACACCATCTTCATTTACATTTATGCAATTTACATTAGTTACTTTAGGTTAGATTAGATGGAGATAATAATAGAATAACTTACCTTACATAATAAATTTGGGTCATGATTGTAGGGATTGGAATTTGAATGAAGAAACATTTAATTGGGCCCTTATGTCAGGTAATCATTTGTGGTTGATGGGGATCATTTTCTTGCATTAAAATTTTGGCACTAGAATGAGGACGAACGACAAACCAACCCATGTATAGCCACTCTTTTAAATTTTGGCACTCATAGATCATGGATTTACCCTAAATTCTTGTGTGGGAGCACAACATTTCTTTGTACATACAAGGACATTTTCATGACCTCCCAACAAAGGTAGTAAATTTATTGCCAAAGTTCAATGGTGAAGGTGACATAACTGCATTAGAGAATATTTAGATTTATGAAAATATACTTCACTTAATAAACATTATTGAAGATAATGGTGCAAGAACATTATTTCCCTTCACCTTTGAAGGAAAATTCCAAGATTGGTATTATTACTTACCATCCAGTAAATTCACTATTGGAAGTGTTTCAAGGAAGTTTTTGAGGATGTTTATGACAATTATAAAATAGAGAAGGTGTATCAAGACCTCAACAATATGCATAAAGAAGATGATAAAGCTATTTGGGACTTCAATACGAGACTTCTTTGTATGTATTATCAACTACATGAAAATCATAGGCCTTCACTAGAGGTAACATGTGAGTGGTATTTAAATGCTCTTGTCACTAAAATAGTCCACTTCATTAAGAATAAAAATATTTAGTGTTATCCTACGAAGAAGCTCAATATATAGAAAAGGACTTGCAAATGTATCCTACATCTTTGCCTCTATCCATGAATCTTGATGACAATATTCAATATGAAACTAATTAATTAGAGTCTAAGATGGTTAAAATAGAATATTTGGATAAGGATATGTGTTACAACCTTTTTCTCTTATGAGAGAATATAAACAAGAAGGAAAGAACCATTCCATGTAATGTTTTGTTCAAAATTTTTGATTTCATTGTAAAGTAGATGACAAAATCCTTACAAGACTTTAAAATAAAACTATTATAAAATATGTATAAAGTATTTACCTAGAAAATATATAATGTGAGGCAACTCTTAATACTACCTTATGTGTTTTGATAATGGACAATATAGATCATAATGAGTGTGCCACAATAAATGAATGCATTTTTCCTTTAAATTCTATCATTACATTAGCAAATGAGGAATGTGGATGCACTTCCAAGACATGTTTCATATGGATAAAAATGAAAGTTTGAAAGATTTTACAAAGTTTCCCTTTTCAGATTTTGCCAGTCTATAGAACTTTGAGAGAGGGGGGTATAGAGAGAGAAAGAGGGGAAGATATAGAGAGAGAGAGACTAACAACGAGGATAGAGAGAAGGGGGGTATAGAGGGAGGGAGGGATGTGTAGTATACAAGGTTTCCACAGGATGGGTAGGATACCACTAACATGTTCATGGTTCACATTATAGTATAGAAAGAGGGAGATACCATGTATAAATATGGAGCTAACGCAGAAGAAAAAATATACCTATACCTGACATATGGCATGAAATCCAAGAACCAGGGCTATGATGTAACCTCCATTAACCATTTTATAGATAGAATGGTAGTACAATTGTTGTCTACAATGGTGTTGTGGACCTAAGGAAAGGGTGAGTGTACAAACTATGCAAATGATATGAAGTTGAACTAAGTGAGGTATGACACTAATGAGGTACTACATAATGTATTGGATGCATAGTATATGAACTAGGACTTCCATTTATAGATTTTTTTTATACTCATTAATGCATTCTCACATTGGGTAGAACCACCAGGTGTTGAACTATTGGGGACACAGGCTATGGAGGGTTGAGAATTGAGGACATTCAAGATAAGATGTCACCACCATTATGGATAAAAATAAAATATAGGACTCCATACTCAATATGATAGATGAACATCCATAAGGAATTTATGTTAGTGGAATGGGAAAATGAAATGGTGGAATCTTTGGGATATCAATTTGTATGAGTAACTAGGAGAGGAGGAAGAGGATATAATCAACAAGTTTTTTCACCTTCATATGGAACTTATATTAGTAGAGGATTTATTACCACTCCATTACTACCCCTCCTATGATGACTACCAACTCATTTTCACAACCCATGTCAAGTGTAGTGTATAGCCCAGTAGTCACAATGCATGCAACTAGTTCTAGATTTGAGTTTGGTGTTTAGATCAAATAAAAATATTCTACAGTGGAGTATTCAAGATAAGGGAGTGG
>SNQJ01S0016052.1:15489-51717 GCA_010110895.2 Picea sitchensis
CTGAACCAAATCATCAAAATACACATGTGAGACTTAAACCAGAAATCTAATTTTTGTATTGATTTCATTCTGAGAACAAAGTTGAATTCTCTTTACAAACCCCTGTGAGGGTAGGGACCAAAGTCATATTTAGAAGCCTCCAATGGGCACTATACAAAAAGAATCTGACAAAAAAGGAAAATTGAAGCTAAAGATCTGGATTAGGTTGCCACAAATTGGTGTCACTTGACTCTGCAAAATATTCTTTATCAGTCATGAAATTTAATTCATAAACAGACAAGAACACACAGACTAACAAAGATAAATCATACACCTTTAAAGAAAAGTTGTTGAACTATATGATTCAGTTTTGAATCATGTTGCCTTCAATAAGACCATGGTGTCATCAAGATGGTTAAGCCTTTTAGTAAACTCAGAATGAATGAAAAATGAAAGTATCTCACAAGTATAGAGAAAACCTTATAGCATAAGTTCTCCCTATATCGTCTCTTCTTCTTGTCTCTCCACTTCATTGAGTTTTTATTCTTTGTCACTAAGTTATGGTAGTTCAACTACCTTTTTTTTGTTGGGATTAATTAGCCTAACTAATTAGTTGAGACAAATAATTAATAATGTATATAATTAAGGGTCTATTTAAATAATAACTAAATAGGTGGGACCCCCTGTCACTCCAATTTTCATTTCTTTAATAATCACCAAAACATGAAGTATAATACCCCAAACATTTAATTCAAATATCTACCTTGTAACTCTCATCCTCATATTAATAATCAAATATTTTAATATCAGCAAAATAGAATATGACTATATCCAAAAATAGCATTATATCCATGTTGTCCAAAACTCTATCTAAATATGTATTTATTGTCCAAAATACTATCAAAATAAAAAGAATGTCCTCAAAAGAAAATAGCATTAATCGGCATTAAAAACCGTATTTGTTGTGAGAGGCATTTTGCCTCTTTTCACTGCTGCCCTCTTTAGATCCCATTTCTGATGTATCTTGTGCAAAGCCTTCAATTGATGGGAACCTTGTGGGTGGACTGCATTGATGACGTGTGAACAATCATATTTGAGATGGAGACGAGAGGACATAGATTCAAAGGAATATTTGGATGACTTGGAGGGAGTGGTCACTCCTTTTCCTTTATCTAGCTCTAGCTTGGGAACATCATTTTTTAGTCTTTTACTTGCATGAGAGGGTTGTATTGTCGAGACAACACTATCAACTTGGGCATTTGGATTTATTGGCAGTGGAGGAGGGGGTAATGGAAATGACACAGTAGGCCAACCATGTTGATGATCTATAGGATGATGAAAAATTTATTGCCAACCATCATTGGCAGGTGGTTTTGGTTGCATAGACACATGAGGGGGAGCGTGGATACCAGAGACATTCTGACGCGGCTAGTAAGGAGGCCTCTCAGTTATCGGTTGCAAAATTCCTTGTCCAACTAGATTAAAAAACCCATCTTGGAAAAGTTGATTTAATTCTTGCGGATCAGCGTCAAAATGTATCGAAAATTGTGGCTTTCTATAGCATCTTTACCAATTATTTCATTTTCCTCTGTTAGCACCTCTATTAGCACCTCTCTCATTGTTGCCTTTGATAAAGAAACTCATCCTGAAGCAATATTCCAATCATGTTATGAAAAATTCTTAACTATCCATGCATCAATACTCTACCTAAATAAAATCAAAAGGTTGGCTCTATCATTCACAACAGAAGCACATGCAATCCATCCATCAATACTTTTAAACTCAACAATCAATCGCCATTTGAACAGGGAGTGATAGGGCTATTGGGAATATGGGGGCTTTTTAATGGGTGAAAAATGGTAGCATGGACGGGAAGCAACCAACAAATATTGTTCAAGCAAACGCAGAGGTAATATTCTACCTGAAAAACAAAAATTGTATCCATATCCAAACTTCCAACATCATTCATCATCTAGTCCATTTCCTTTTTTGTTAATCCTTTCTCTTTTAAAATGAAATTCATAATAATATAACAAGGTGTTTAAATGTATTTGGAAAAGTGATGGGCATATAATGAGCGGAAAGTGAGATAATGAACGGGAATGAGACGTTTATTGTTCTTTTACATGAAATAATTGAAAATTGGCATTGCTAACATTTGCCAAAAACTCTTCTCTGTTAAATCCAAGACACGAAAAATTTAATAGGGTTCAGTATAAAACCCTAGGAAGTTTCAGGACTGTCAAACTTTACAATTTTTATTTCCCATTTTTCCTTTTCCATTAGTAGAGCGTTTTATAAGACATTGTTAATCAGAGTCATTCAAAACAATTAAAACTAGATTACATCAAGCCAACATGGGAGGCTGTGAAAAAAAACATAAATACATCGACATTTCACTATACAATATTTAAATCGCAACCCCAATACTTGTTGCATAAACATACTGGGTTCGAAACCCCATGTGAAACTAGTACTCATCATTTTTTTCAAAATCATATAACCCAAAAATCAACCAAACTCCATAGATAAATAACAAATGAGCCAAGACTTCATGTATATAACCAATTTTTCCCATTGTCGGGTCAATACTATAACAAGTACCAAAACCAAAGTTCGAATTCACCACTGTCATATATCTGATACAAAACGAAGTCTGGGAAACATAAGGGAGAAACATTAATAAGGGATTTGCAAAACCATTTAACCATTTATTTCCACAACAGACTTTCCACAAACCTCCTATGGTGGTTGCAAGGCAAATACTCGTATCTCACATATATTTACAAACGGTGGAAAGATAATCCAAAAAAATTGCAAGTATTCCAATGAAATGACATTATGTAATAATCACCAAAACTTGATTGTTCTTTTGTTTCACAAAGAAAACCCTTCGAATTTTAATCACCAGAGACGAGTGAAACTGAAAGTATTTATCATAATTCTTTCCCCACAATCATAACAAAATAAGTAGTATTCCTTCTAGGCATAACACAACATGTATTTCAAACAGAATGGATTCTGAACATCATTCCCAGCTTGAAACGTTTAAAAGCCAACATGAAGAAAAACCCACAATAAAATTTGCACAATCGCACATCCATTATTCTCTTCGGAAAGAAAACACACTCTGTACGCAAATCTAAGAGCCAACATCATTATTATATTCAGAGAAGATCTACAATTCATGAATGGAGAGGTAAGAATCAACATACCTATGAGGAAAATGCCAGAAATCCAAAAAAGCACCATTATTCCTTCAATGGTCAAGCAAAACGGAGGCAACACTAGCCAAAGCAACCAACACAAGCACAAACAAAGTGAAGGTGGTGAGATCAAGGTAGGGTAAGGACGAAATGCAGTAATTTCACATTGTTTCCCACATTAATTGTCACCCACCACAGCTAGTATGGAGCGCACCCAAACCTCCATAACATTTTCACAAAGCATATAGTTAACCATACGTATCGAATTCACCACTAAAATATCACTTCCATTTTCCAAATTGAATCGACCTCCCCACATTAATTTCATAATTCTTGTAAGTATGTTCACACTTAGCACCAAAACATGTCCCACATTTCTTACTAATGAAGGATTGTTATTCCATAAACATATCAATTGTTCACAAGATATCCAAGCATACCATAAGTGGGATACAACATAACTATATGTCAAAATATATGTGTATCGAGGATGAACCAAGATGCTTATCAAAACAAACATTTTCTTCATCCTTTTCTTTTCAAATCAAATTGCCAACGCACCCTTCATTCACCCATTTTACATGGAAAGCGGCTCAAATTTTTGGGTTATTCTCAAACTTGTAGAATCATTTTTGCAAGGTAGTCATGAGCGCAAATTAGAAGAGTGTCTTTCATCATTATTTACATAAAGGGGTCCCACCTATTTTGTATATTATTAAATATATATAAGTAATAAGGCATTGCAACCCATTTGCAGGCAGGGATTCCATGTTGCGCTTTTGGGCATCAACAAACTGGCGACTCCACAGGGAAATTTGTTCTCAATAGATTTAGAATTCAGAATGTTTGGTTTTGCGGACCAATAGAAGTAGGTGATAAAAAAATGCTAAAAATAATATTGTGCAACATGGGGGGAAAATGGTTTAAGGGAAATAATGAGACGGGACTTCAGGGAATAACTTATGGAAAGTGAAATGTATGAGGGGAGTTGGTCTTGTATGCACAAATATTCATAATTGGTAATGATTTTTATACCTTCAAGGAGTATGCTTCTGATATGCTCTTGAATCTCAGGATGGAGGGAAGAAAGGGATAGAAGAAACAAGGAAGAATACAAAACCAACTATAGTACAACAATATTAAAAGCAAAAAAAAAAAAAATGATTCCAACAGTGTCTTAAAATAGGACATCATGACAGTTGTGTGTATCTTATTTTCATTGATCAACAATATTTACAGAATGACATTGTTATGGAAAAATTGATCCGGACTTTATTTATGATGATTACGCGAAACAAACAATAGAAATTAAAACTAAACAAACCTAAGTAAAAGATAAAACAATAAGACAAAGGACTATATATAGCAATCATGTTTATACAAAGCATTAGATAATCAAGTTGGTTCCACATAATGTTTCAAATGGGAACCATTATCACTGTAAGAAAACAATCGCTCCTCCAAATCCTTTAGAAGGTATGAGTTTGTACCAAGGATAAAAGCAATTTTGAAAGGAACTAGCCATAATTTTAGGAATTTACAATGTATCCCTCTTTCAGCATGGGCTGAGTCCCATAGTGGGACTTTGTCGTCAATCTTGAATTCAACACCCTTTGCTCGCTTGTTAAAATACTTTTTCAGCATTTGTTGCCTTCTTTTTAGGTTTTACAAGGCAAAGTTTCTTTGTTCTTCTAGGGATAAAAATGCATCTATCCTTTGGGGAACATTAGAAGAATTTAATTCTTCAGTTTGTAACATTAGACGTAAGGAGGAAATTTCTAGTTCAGTAGGCAGAATATCCTCTTGGTCATATACGAGCTGAAAGGGAGTAAATCTTGTACTTTCTTTGGTGGTTGTACGGTCTTCCCAGAGAGCATAAGTGAGAAGTGTGTGCGACTGGCGAGGTTTGTATTCTATGATTCTCTTTATGATCCTAACCAGATTCTTGTTAGTTGACTCTTCTTTCCCATTTCCCTGAGGGTAATAAGCAGATGAAGTAAAATGTTTAACACCTAATTTAGCCATAAATTGGGTCAATTTTGCAGAAATGAAGGTTAGTCTATTGTCTGTAATGATCTCTAATGAGATGTTGAATCTGGAAAAGATATTATATTATAGGAAAGAACCTATGTGTGTCTAAGAGGAATGGCCTTGGTCCACTTAGTAAAGTAATAAGTGGTTTTCAAAACAAAGATATGCCCTGCAAAAGATGGAGGATTGGTAGGACCAATCAAATCTAGACTCCATTTAGAAAAAGGGAAATCCAGGAGGATAGGTTGTAAAGGAATGGAAGAAAGGCCTTCTTTCCCAGCAAATTTTTGGCATTTATCACAACATATTGAAAACTTATATGAATCGCGGAATATCAAAGGCTAGTAGTAACCACTTTTTTATGATCTTAAAAGCAGTATCCTTAGTAGAAAAATGGCCACCAATGTGAATGATAGAGGCTGATGATCCATGGATTTCGTGTAACAATTTATGTGCTTCCTCATCATTTACACATCGAAGTAACAAACCATCAGCGAAACTCCTAAACAAAAGGTTTCCTAAAATGGTATACTTGGAAGCTTCAAGGTGGAGTGCCCTCCTCTGGTGAGGATCCTGTTAGCAATGAGAATCACCCTCAGATTGCAAGAGGATAAGCCTAGTACCCATCAAAATGTAAAAGTATTGAAAATGG
This sequence comes from Picea sitchensis, assembly GCA_010110895.2. NCBI lineage: Eukaryota > Viridiplantae > Streptophyta > Pinopsida > Pinales > Pinaceae > Picea > Picea sitchensis. The sequence goes on from SNQJ01S0016052.1 coordinate 21,358, forward strand.
TTTGAGTAGGTGGATCAGGGAAAGATTGTCAAGAAAGGAAAATATAACATAGGTCATTGCAGATCAATCCTCGACCATTAGGCTATGGAGTCATAAGTATCATGAATAATGAAGGCATTTAAATTGCCTATCATACAAACAGTTTTATGTGGTAATGAGGAGAAGGAAGACAAAATGTGTCTGAGTGATGAACCATGAAAGATGGGCAAGATGACAGCAGATCCTCTACCGCCTCAGGAATCCATAAATCAGAGAGATATTACATCCAGACAAGAATAAAAGCAGCAAGTGTCTAAGTGATGAACCATGAAATATGGGCATGATGACAGTAGATCCTCTACCGCCTCAGGATTCCATAGATCATAGATATTACATCTAGACAAAAAGAAAACAACAGAAAATGTATGAGTGATGAATCATGAAATATGGGCAAGATGACAGTAGATCATCTACCACCTCAGGAATCCATAAATCAAGGATGCTACATCCAGACAAGAAAAATAGAACATCATGTAAAATAAGAAGACAGTCTGATAAAAAAACTCAAAGGAATCTTCATTAACATAATATTTACAATCCATGCCCCTCATGCTTACAAACTGAAAAAATACAGAGCCCTGCTCCTAAAAACTCTCTCGGCTCTCCAGCCTCTGAACCCCCCCTTTTACAAAATCTTAAACTAATCTATTTATAATCAAATCAATCCACAACTGCCAGGAGTGTGATTTGGCCATCCCATTCAAAGCTTTTGTCTGTGCATCCTTCTATCAGACTACATTCGTTTCCTCTTCTCAGATGCAATCTCATATCAGTATGGGTCTGCAAGAAGAAAATCGTCCATCGTGGTACCTCGGGCTAATAGATTTGTCTCCTCGTCCATAGCTTCCACGCCTTCTATTTATGGAGTGAGTCAAGGTTTCAACTACCAGCTCTTTCTTTCATTAACTGACTCCTTCTCGGGATCGGGACGAGGCTCAACGCCTAGGGGGTCGCCACACGCTACTCTTGGATTTGACATTATATAAACACGTGATTGCGGGGCCGTCAAAGGCGATTTGGATCCACACTGCTTTTGAGCCCGCAATTCACCACCTTTCTCCATGTAGCTCTTTAATTATACCATGGTTTTAATTGCGGGACCGCTCAATAATTTTGTCATTCGAGCATGTTTCATCCCTGCAATGAAGCGTGGTTGTCGATTTGGTCGCAATTTATGATCTGGGAAACCTTGATTTTGTTGCCACGTGCCACTCTTGGATGGACCTTGTTTCCTGCTGCAAAGATCAATGATTCACAATTACTTTGGGAGTTCGAGCTTCGAGCCTTTTCAATTCACAACTCTTACAATCCTTCAGAGTGTCGAAGTCCTAAAGTGAGAGATCTGGTGACGTGTGTCCTCTTGATTTGGATAGTCGAGATTCACTTCGGGAGTTCAGGCTTCGGGCCCTTTTCTTTTGTTTCCTCGTGCAATTCTCCGAAGTGAGAGATCTGGTGACATGTGGCCTCTTGATTTGGATGGTTGAGATTCACTTCGGGAGTTCGGAATTTGGGAGTTTTCTCCTGCTTGCTCGCACAATTCTCCGAAGTATCGAATTCTCGGAGTGAGAGATCTGGTGACGCGTGTCCTTAGCCTTCAATGGCTCAGATTTACTTCAGGACGCTTGGCTAGTCGTTAATCCTTGCGCGACTTTTAAACTCCGATAGTCTGAGAGCCGCTAATATGAACTGTATACGGGATCTTCGTCATTGAAACATGAACCTGTCTGCTTGCCTATATTTCAAGCCGAAAATGGATTGCTTTTGAATGTTGCGCTTGGACGCTTCTTGTGCAGACCACAGACTTGGACGACATGCTTCCCTTGACAACTATATGTGATAACATTTGGCTCCACAGGGGATGGCATGCTCCATGTGAACAACCAAGAATAATCAGTTCCAATGCCTTAGTTGTTAGGTTGTGGAGTCGATCTTAAATACATCTTGTTGAGGCCAACAGGCTGACATGTACACTGCTTTATTTACAAAAATAAAGCAAACACACATGCTCCATAAGGAGATTATTTATGTACAATCCTACACTAACTTATTTTTTACAATGTGCTTGGTGAAAGCAAACTTCCACCATAGACAGCCAGACTGTTTGGTAATATAATTCTTCTTTTCACTGCAAATGATCCACAAAAGGTAAGGGAAGTATGACAGCAAAATGAAAACATGTTTTGGAACACTGATAATACCCCCAAATGATGATAAGATGAATAATTTTGCAGGCTTCAATGCTTTTGGAAAACTCAACTCCATATATAACCCCATAGGGTCACAAAAATTTTAATAAGGCACGCTAAACTGGTAAGAAATTACCTCCTTTATTTCATCATTTCTCACCCGTGGTTTGATGTTCTCGGTGTGTATAGCTGGATAAAGGATTGATGCAGGCTTGCTAATCCCAAGTGATATTTGTTCATTTATAAGCGTTGGACATGAGATGAGTTGTTCATTTAGCTCTTCCTTTTCTCCTTCATGGCCCTCTCAATGATCAAGTTTATAATTATCATACACATGAACCATGCTACAAGGTTCCAAAGAAGCCATGAAAATTTTCTTCTCTTCATCATCTTCACTGGGATATTCATAAAAAATGGGATGTTTTTGGTCATCATTTGAAACAACTTCTTCATCATAAGAAGGGCTGCCAAAAACATATGCTTCAAGGATAGGAATATCCTCTACATTTTCTTCATAAGAGCAACAAATAACATCTGCCTTCAATTCTTAAAAGTTAGGAAAAAACATAGAGAAATCTTCCCTAGTTCTTTTAACTAGCTTATCATCTATCTCAATTTCGCAGTCAAGAGAAATATCTACTGCATAATACACTTGATCTTCGTCATCAAAATATTCAAAGGAGATATTTTGATCTTCATGAACACTTAAAACAACAGATACATCTGATATGATGCCAGATGTTTATGTGCTATTGCTATCATAATGAATATTATTCAACATCTCATGATCTTCATGGTAAATGTTTTCTTCTACAATAAATGCTTCATCACAAATCAGTCTTTCATGACTAGAAGAATATTTATGGGGCGAATAAAACTCATTACAACATCCCTCAAAAAGACATCTAGCTGGAAAATATTCTCTACAAAAGGAATTGAAAGTTTCATGAAAGCATGTCAAAGAGATGATACTTGCAACTGGGAGAGATCTGCACCAATCGTGAGCAATCCCCTCTAATGAATACCTGAAAATATTTATCTGAACATCTTCGTGGACAATGTGAAGTTGATGAATAAAATCATGAAAATCCAGCAAGTGTTCAGCTGCTTCATCCACTCTTCTCCTTGAAATTTAGGAAGGCTACTTTCCCATTCATCTCTACTAGGCATTGGATTAGGGAAACCAAGTAGCTTTGAAAAATCACAGAAAGCATACCTCTGAGATAAAATATTGTCCATTTCAAACCAGTGGAGTCACCAATAGATTTTTGAACAATGGAGTCACCATGGTGAAAGATGAGCAGTCAGAACAATGTGTCTAGCTTCAGTTCACCATCTAAAACTAGATCTTTTCGTTGTTTTTCTCCCAAGGAATATATCTTCACTTCCATCCCCAGCAACGACGCCATTAATGTTAGCACTAAGAATCACCCTCAAACTGCAAGAGGATAAGCTCAGTACCCATCAAAATGTAAAAGTATTGAAAATGATTTGAGTAGGTGGATCAGTGCAAGACTGTGAAGAAAGGAAAAGATAACAGAGGTCGTTGTAAATCATTCCTCGACCATTGCGCTATGGAGTCATAAGTATCGTGAATAATGAAGGCATTTAAATTGCCTATCTGAAAAAAGTATTTATGTGGTGATGAGGATAAGGAAGACAGAATGTGTCTGAGTGATGAACCATGAAATATGGGCAAGATGACAGTAGATCCTCTACTGCCTCAGAAATCCATAGATCGGAGAGATATTATATCCAGACAATAAGAAAAATAACAAGTGTCTGAGTGATGAACCATGAAATATGGGCATGATGACAGCAAATCCTCTACCGCCCTAGGAATCCATAGATCAGAGAGATTACATCTAGACAAGAAGAAAACAACAAAAAATGTATGAGTGATGAATCATGAAAGATGGGCAAGATGACAGCAGATCCTCTACCTCCTCGGGAATCCATAAATCAAGGATGCTACATCCAGACAAGAAAAATAGAACATCATGTAAACTAAGAAGACAGTCTGATAAAACAACTCAAAGGAATCTTCATTAACATAATATTTACAATCCATGCCCCTCTATATTACAAACTGAAAAATACAGAGCCATGCTCCTAAAAACTCTCTCAGCTCTCTAGCCTCTGAATCCCCCCTTTTACAAAATCTTAAACTAATCTATTTATAATTAGATCAGTCCACAACTAACATGAGTGTGATCTGGCCATCCCATTCAAATCTTTCGCCTGCACATCCTTCTGTCAGGTTGTTTGTGTTTCCTCCTGTCAAATGCAAGCTCATATTAGTATGGGTCTGCAAGAAGAAAATTGTCCATCGTGGTACCTCAGGCCGACAGCTCTGTCTCCTCGACCATAGCTTCCACGCCTTTTATTTATGGAGTGAGTCAAGGTTTCAACTACCAGCTCTTTCTTTCATTAATTGAATCCTTCTTGAGATCGGGATGAGGCTCAACGCCTAGGGGGACTCCACACACTTCTCTTGGATTTGGCGTTATATAAGCACGTGATTGTGGGGCCATCAAAGATCCACACCGCTTTTTAGCCCACAATTCACCACCTTTCTCCACGTAGCTCTTTAACTATACCATGGTTTCAATTGTAGGATCGCTCAAGAATTTTATCGTTCGAGCATGTTTCATCCCCGCAATGAAGCGTGGTCATCGATCTGGTTGTGATTTGCGATCTGGGAAACCTTGCTTTTGTTGCCACGCGCCGCTCTTGGATGGACCCTGTTTCCTGCTGCAAAGATCAACGGTTCACAATTACTTCAGGAGTTCAGGCTTCGGGCCTTTTCAATGCACAGCTCCTACAATCCTTCGGAGTGTTGAATTCCTGAAGTGAGAGATTTGGTGACGTGTGGCCTCTTGATTTGGAAAGCCGAGATTCACTTCGGGAGTTCGAGCATCGGGCCCTTTTCTTCTTCTTTCTCGTGCAATTCTCTGAAGTGTCGAATTCCCAAAGTGAGAGATCTAGTGACGTGTGGACTCTTGATTTGGATGGCCGAGATTCACTTCGAGAGTTCGGGCTTCGGGAGTTTTCTCCTACTTTCTCGCGTAATTCTCTGAAGTGTCGAATTCCTGAAGTGAGAGATCTAGTGACGCGTTTCCTCAACCTTCAATGGCTCAAATTTAATTTGGGACTTCAGGACGCTTGGATAGTCATTAATCCTTGCATGACTTTTAAACTCCGACTGTCTGAGAGATGCTAATCTGAACTGTATACGATATCTTTGTAGTTGAAACATGAACATGTCTGCTTGCCTGTATTTCAAGCCCGAAATGGATTTCTTTTGAATGTTGCGCTTGGGCACTTCCTGTGAAAACCACAGACTTGGACGACCTGTTTCCCTTGACAACTATATGTGATAACAGATCCAACCCATCTGGACACCTTTGATACTGCAAATAATATATCAATTTTTTATGCCAAGGATGTTTCGATAGAGAAAGATTTGTATTTTCAATATAAAACAACGTTGAAAGAGGATTATCTTGGTCGTCAAGTTATTCACTTGGTTTGGCATGTTGAGCTAAGTGAAGAGCTAGATCTCATCCCTTGATTATCTTCAAATTCATGATCGTCAAATCACGCTCCTAAATTTTGGCAAGCCAATGCACAACTTTTCCTGAAAGATAAGTTTGTGAAAGTTAAAACTTGACAACAGGCAAAGGGACTTTTACCTGCGTATGTTTTCCCAAAATAAAATGGCAGAATATTTCTATAGCCTTAACAAGAGAAAAAGTATGTTTCTCAATATAAGAATATTTGATCTCATCATCTGATAGACTTTGACTCATATAAGCTACAGGTTTTTTGTTGTTTTGGTCATCACATTGTAAGAGGATAGCAGAAATTGCTTCCTCGGTGGCATTGGTATATATGATAAAGTCTTTTTCAAAATCTGGTTTCGCCAAAACTGGTGCAGAGATGATTGCTTTCTTAATCCTAAGGAAAGAATTCTAGACCTCATTTGTCCAAGAAAAAGAACAATCCTGCTTCAGAAGATTATGGATTGGTTTAACCATGATATCAAAATTAGGAACAAACCTACGGACCAAATTAATAATTCCCATGAAATCTTGAACTTCTTTCTTGGAGGTGGGGTCAGGGAGGTTTAGAATGGCAGTAATCTTCTCAAGATATATTCTTATCCCCGAATCAGAAACAATATGACCGAGGAGCTTTCCCTTCGTGACATCGAAAATAGATTTGGAAGGATTTAAAGAAATGCCAAATTTTTTGCAGTGCATGAGAACTTTTCTAAGATGACCAAAATGATCCAACTGGTTCTTAGACTAAATGGTCAAATCATCAAGATAAACTTGGATAATCTTACCGATTAGATTGTCAAAAGCTATCTGCATATCTCTTTGAAAAGTGGCACCTACATTAGATAAGCCAAAATGCATGTGTTCATAAGCGAATGTGCCCCAACGTGTAGTAAATGTGGTTTTATACCTATCAGTTCTTTTTACCTTGATTTGATTATACTCGAAGAAATCGTCAAGTAAGGACATCATTTGAGACCCTGCAACTTGTTGTAAGATCATTTCCATATTAGGAAGTAGAAAATGGTCCTTGACACTTGCTCTATTCAATGTGCAGAAATCGACACATAATCTAATATGGCCAGTAGTTTTCCAAATAGGAACTAGGTTTGAAACGCAGTCAGAATACTTAAATGGAAAGATTATATTAGCTTTCAACATTTTTTCCAATTCTTTTCTAATAGTGGCTTCAAGCACAACATTAATAGGTCTTTTTTTTTTCCTAATTGGTTTTACCCCTTCTTTGATAAGAATGGAATGTTGTGTGAGAGCAGGATCAAAACCACAAATATCCTCATACGACCATGCAAAAACATCTTGAAATTCACAGAGTAATTCTGTGAATTTCGCTTTTTCTTCATCATAACATTGGCCACCTAATTTAATGATCTTTGGAGATTTAGATGTCCCAATATTCAAGGAAATGGTATCACCAACTTTCCTTTTTGACTCATCTTCATTATGTGTTTCCTTGTTGCCTACATCACTTGATGAAAATGAACTTTCGAGAGGAGTCAAGCCTTTAGGAAATTTGTTATCTTTAATAGAGATGATTTCTTTGGGCTTAAACGGTTCATTTTGTATCAAAGCACAAATGCCTTCATCACTTGAGAAAACCTGCCATGATTCTACGTTATCAGAGATGTGAGGACGATATAGAGATTGAAACGTATAATCAGGTCTTTGAGGTAAAAGTTGTCGGGTAGGGGATGTTTCAAAAATAGCTAACCTATCATCCATTGAATTAAGTTCCCGCTTAATATTAGTGATATTAAATGATAACATATTTGAGATCAACATCCAAACAGCTTGAGTATAATGTTTAAGTAACTTATTTCTTGGTGAATAAATCTTGCGTACTAGATTCACAACAAGTTCAGAATCACCAAAAACTGTAAGGTGGCCACAACCAAGGTTATATGCATTTTTTATGCCTAACAATAAGGCCTCAAACTCGGTGACATTGTTTGTGTAAGAAAATTCCAACCTATAATAGAAATTGTGGATTTTACCTATAGGATAATATAGAATGATGTTGGCTCCATTACCTTTGTTTGAACATGATCTATAGAAATGCATGTGCCACATGCCATCATCAAAATAAATTGGTTCAAGCATAGTGTCAGCCTCATCAGCAAAGATAGAGTACACCCCCAAATCTTCTTCAAGATAATTTACATTAGGTTGGTGAATTCTCTCTATGTACGGTGAAATTCTTCTTCCCTAAGGACTATAATGTTCTTTCTATTCCGAGGGACGGACAAATGTGTACCATCAAGTGAAAGGTATCCACTAGTTAAGGCTCGCCAATCTCTTCCTAAAATAATTGAATATTTATTCATCGTCATATCAATTACTTGGATGTTGAGGGTTGTTCTTGTCTCAGGATGTGCACACAGAACTAAGATTACATCCTTGATTTCACCTATATTTGATTGTTGCAAACTATTATAAGAGAGCATGCTCCTATAATTTTCATTAGTGCAAGATAAGCCAAGATCTTCCATGATAATTTTAGACATTACACTTGGACCGAAGCCGCCATCAATTAGGAAGCAATGAGCTATTTTATCCATGATTTTTACTGATATATAGAAAGGGGGGTTTTTTACAGGGTTCCTAAAATTATTTACACCTATCTTATTTATAGTTAAGTCATCTTCGTTTGACTCTTCAAATAGATTTGTTGTGGTAGAAATCTTACCTTCCATAAAGTTTTTAAGATGATTTTGTTGTTTTGGGATGGAAACCATATCCAAACGAGTGGCATCAGCTTTGATATTATCCAATTAATTAAGGATATTATACTTAGAAGAGGGAAGAGGAAAAGGCACTCCTTGATTATCCGAAGTTCTAATAGCGTGTGTATCAACACTTTGAGAAGATGAGCTTGGGGTGGATGAAGTGCAGGGAAGGTCATATTTTCCCTTGGCAGTGTAATATTTATTCTTGGTATTAATCACCATAACATCTTCTGATCCAACCCAATCTAAAATAGCGATCGTAGTATCGGTCCTTTCGCCAAAGATCGTATCCTTAGAATTTCTCTTAACTTCGCAAGAACTTTCCTCATGATTTTCTTCACAGAAGTTACACCAACTGCGAGGCATTATAGCCTTTGGCTGAAAAGTGTTTTCATTAGTATTCCTAAAAGGCGCTAAGGAAGAAGAAGAAGCCCTTGGGGAAGAGGAAGAGAAATTTCCTTTTCACTCGTAGGCTATCATCCTATTATTCATATCTTGCACAAGTTGTAGGAGGGTAGACATGTTTGTTTTCTTGACCAAGTCTCCCTTAGGGAGACCCATTCTTTCGAGTTGTTCTTTGTATTATAGGAAAGTCTGAAGGGTGGAACCAAGATTGTCAATAGCCTTCTCTTCAAGTCTAGGACGATAAGGGATAGGTAATGCATTATAATAATGCATGAAAGCAACCTAATTTTGAGGGCGGATTAGTTTGGGGATTTGATTATATAATTTGGTGAAGCGGGGGTTAAAATATTTAATGGTTTCACCATCCTTATAGGAAATATTGTTGTATTCCCTTAGTTGCTCAGTTGGACTCTTGGGATGTCGATAAGTGGACTTGAACCAATAAACCAATTCTTCCCAAGTGGAAAGGATTTTGGGAGGGAGGTCAAAAAAAATTGATGTAGCTTTCCCTTCGAGGGAATTGACAAAAAAACACATGCAAGTTTCGTTATCATTAGCTCCTATGTTATGAAAAGCATTAGAAAATGATACCAGGTGTTCGTTTGTAGTAATAGTACAGTTTCCTGAAAACCTAGGAAAATGATCTTTGAATTTTGGTAATGGGTGAGTGGTTGGCGCGAGATTCAAAGGATAAGATACGTGCCACAAGGTGGTCGTAGCATCTTCCTCAAATTGGAAAAGTCCATATTTCTTTATGACTTTAGCAGGATTGGTAGTGGATTGAATAGGGATTTGATGATTGTAGATACTACCAATTACTAATGAAGCATACGGTTGTGAGGAGGGTGCCACTACCACTACCTGCAGAAGTCATGTTGAAAGTGATAGGTATGGGTGATAAAGGTGAATTGGAATAATCAGATAAGGTTCACCTAAGAGCACTTTATTGTGTTGATAAGACAATTTTCCTCCTTCCTATTTCAAAAATAGGGGTAGCTTCAGGGAACAACCCTCTTCTCCTTCGAGAGATGTGAGGATTAGAGGACATGAAAAGAAAGACCAAAGGGGGGTTACTGTTGATTTTTGGGTTGCCTTTTCCTAGCTTCCCAACGTCCACGAATATTGTCCCTTTCAATTACTTCCCAAGAGCATTCAAGTTCAGCACAAGTACTAGCAGTTTTTAAAATAGTGTTGAATAAATTCAATGCGATGTTGGTTTGGTCATCAAGACCATTTCCAATATTGGGTTGTCTCGTAACAGGTACTTTCATGGAAAAATCAGTCAAAGAGTAATCCGATAAAACAGAAAAATAAAATACAATTTTGATACAATCAACCAGAGAGATATGGAAGATCTCCCCAATATGGTCACCAAATAAATGTTGAGGAAAAGGTATGAGGAATCTTACTCAAGCATTTTCAGATCTTGTTGGGCTAAGGAGAGATAGTTGGGAATGTTGCCCAGGGTTTATATCCTTAAAATAAAAGAATCAATCGCTTAATCCACATGTATTAAGTACGAGGGACCAAGGTTGGTTTTAAATATATTACATGTAATTGTGCAAAAGAAATAAACTAAGAATAAATTACATGAGTATGTACATGGAGATAAAAGAAAAATCTAAACCAAATCATCAAAATACACATGTGATATTGAAATCAGAAATCTGATTTTTATATTGATTTCATTTTGAGAACAAAGTTGAATTCTCTTTACAAACCCCTGTGAGGGTAGGGACCAAACTTAAATTTAGAAGCCTCCGATGGGCACCATACAAAAAGACTTTGACAACAAACAAAAAACTGAAGCTAAAGATCTGGATCAACTTGCCACAAAATGTTGTCACTTGACTCTGCAAAATATTCTTTATTAGTCATGAAATTTAATTCATAAACAAACAAGAACACACAAACTGCTAAAGATAAATCATACACCTTTAAAGACAAGCTATTGAAATATATGATTCAGTTTTGAATCTTGTTGCCTTCAATAAGACCCTGATGTCATCAAGATGGTTAAGCCTTCTAGTAAAATCAGAATGCATGAAAAATCAAAGTATAGAGAAAGTATAGAGCAAACCTTATAGCAGAAGTTCTTCCTCTATTATCTCTTCTTCTTGTCTCTCCATTTCATTGAGATTTTATTCTTTGCCAATAAGTTATGGTAGTTCAACTACCTTTCTTTTGTTAGGCTTAATTAGCCTAACTAATTAGTTCAGACAAATAATTAATAATATATATAATTAAGTGTCTATTTAAATAAAAACTAAATAGGTGGGACCCCTTGTCACTCCGATTTTCATTTCTTTAATAATCACGGCCAAAACATGAAGTATAATACCCCAAACATTTAATTCAAATATCTTCCTTGTAACTCCCATCCTCGTTTTAATAATCAAATATTTTAATATCAGCAAAATAGGAGATGATTGTTTCCAAAAATAGCATTATATCCATGTTGTCCAAAACTCTATCTAAATATGTATTTTTTGTCCAAAATATTGTCAAAATAAAAATATTGTCCTCAAAAGAAAATAGCATTAATCAACATTAAAAACCATATTTGTTGTTAGAGGAATTTCGCCTCTTTTCACTACTGCCCTCTTTAGATCCCATTTCTTATTTATCCTGTGCAATAGCCTTCAATTGATGGGAACCTTGTGGGTGGACTGCACTGATGATGTGTGAATCTTTGGATGACTTGGAGACGAGAGGACACAGATTTAGAGGAATCTTTGGATGACTTGGAGGGAGTGGCCACTCATTTTCCTTTATCTAGATCTGGCTTGGGAACATCGTTTTTTAGTCTTTTACTTGCATGAGAGGATTGTATTGGCGAGACAACACGATCATCTTGGGAATTTGGATTATTGACGGTGGAGGAGGGGGAAATGGAAATGACATAGTAGGTCAACCATGGTGATGAGCTACAAGTTGATGAACAATTTCTTGCCAACCATCATTGGCAGGTGGTTCTGGCTACATAGACACATGAAGGGGAATGTGGATACCAGAGACATTCTGATGCGGCTGGTAAGGAGGCCTCTCAGGTATAGGTTGCAAAATTCCTTGGCCAACTAGATTAAAAAACCTAGCTTGGAAAAGTTGATTTAATTATTGTAAATCAACGTCAAAATGTATCAAAAATCGTGGCCTTCTATGGCCTCTTTGCCAATTATTTCCTTTGCCTCTATTAGCACCTCTATTAGCATATTTTCCATTGCTTCCTCTGATAAAGAAACTCATCCTGAAGAAATATTCCAATCATGTTATGAAAAATTCTTAACAATCCATTCATCAATACTCTACCTAAATAAAATCAAAAGGTTGGCTCTATCATTCACAACAGAAGCACATGCAATCCATCCATCAATACTTTTAAAATCAACGATCAACCACCATTTGAACAGGGAGTGATAGTGCTATTGGGAAGATGGGGGGCTTTGTAATGGGAGAAAAATGGTAGCATGGATGGGAAGCAACCAACGAATATTGTTCAAGCAAATGCAAAGTTAATATTCTTACCAAAAAACAAAAACTGTATCCATATCCAAACTTCCAACATCATTCATCATCTAGTCCTTTTCCTTTTTTGTTAATCCTTTCTCTTTTAAAATGAAATTCATAATAATAGAACAGGGGATGTTTTAAATGTATTTGGGAAAGCGGTGGGCATATAATGAGCGGAAAGTGAGATCCAATATAATGGGCACATCCATTATTCTCTTTGGAAAGCAAACACACTTTGTACGCAAATCTAAGATCCAACATCATGATTTTATTAAGAGCAGAGCTACAGTTCATGAATGGAGAGGTAAGAATCAACATACCTATGAGGAAAATGCCAGAAATCAACAAACACCACTATTCATTTAATGGCCGAGAAAAATGGAGGAAACAGTACAGTTTCCCGAAAACCTTATGTTGTTTTTTTGGCTTTATTTTAAACAAAAATTTTCTTTTTTTATTTTTTAAATTCAATTTTTTATTTACTTTAAAAAAAATGGTTTCTAATAGTTTAAAAAAAAATGGTTTCTAATATTTTTTTTAGTTGTTAAATTATTTTTAATGACTTTTTTAAAGAGATTTAAAATTAGAGTAGGGGTAGGTGTTTTTTTCTTTTTAAAAAACACAATATATGTATTTTATAAAAAAGGGGGCTCAATATTTTATTTATAAAAAAAAAAACAATAACATGTTTTATCTCCTCACTTCAATTTTTTTTCTCAATTTTCCTTTTTCTCTCTCTTTTTATTTATTTCCCCTTTTTTATTATTTTGTTTGCAATATCACGGGGGTTTTAGGCCATGGTTTAAACAAACTTGTAATTTTTAGCCCCAAAAACTATGTGGGGTGTTATCGTTAGCACCTCTTTCTGATTCGGGAGTTGATTTTAATATTTTGGTTGTAACAACCCATCAGGCTAGGCCAAACGACGGACGTCTCGTTCCGAAAAATGTAAGTTTTCCATTATAAGGGTCTCCCCTAGGTTAGAAACTCATCTAACCATCTTAGTGTGGTTTTTTGGCGCTTACATTGGGCCCAGGTTTATAGGGGCAGTCCCTCCCACTCAACTTGGGGTCTCCTTGGTGACATTGGGCGGCGGGTCTATCGATTCTCCTAGTACAAAAAAAAAAGAGAATTTGGTTGTAAGGGAATTGGTTGTCAAGGCCATAGGTCTCAAATAATTTATAAATTTGACCCTAAAAAAGAGTGGGGTGCTACTGGGAACACCACTTTTCGATTCCAAGGTTGATTTTATGCTTTGTGTTGCAACAGTATTGGTTGTTATGGAATCCTTTCAAAGAAGTTGTAATTTGGACCCACAAAAAAAAACATATCAATGTTGGTGCCACTTTTTTATTTTGGAGTTTATTTTAAGGTTTTTGTTGGAAATATTATGAGGCTTTTAAGGCCATGGTTTGAAAAGGTGGTAATTTTGACCTCGGAAAAAAAAAGGGTGCTACCAGTAGCACCACTTTTCAAAATGGAGGTAAAAACAATGACTAAATGCAACCTCGAAAAAAAGACAACTCTGAAAAGTTATCATCAACTTGGTAACTATTTTGTGTCATGTTTCCCCCTCATACTAGGGGTAACTAAGGAGATCATGTCTCGAGGCCCGCAAGTTGTAGACATGGAGTGTCGGGAGCCAGATTGACCAGCATAGCCACGTAGGCCCCTCCTATTCATAGATGCACCACCATACATCACTAGCAGTAGAGCAACATCCATAACATCGGCTTGGCCCAAGAGGACAAAGGTCTGGCTTCATGAGGTAATAATTACGATATCATTGTAACTCTCACCCTAATAATTGAAGCATTTGAATATGTTGCAAAGAATTCTTTCTTGACTACAAAATGTTTTCTTGGAAATTATACTTTTTTTCTTATTTAACCTTGGTGGATGTCATTCCATCCTAGTAAGTTGGTCACCCTCGAGAATAGGGTGCTACTGGGGGGTTCCTTGAAGAGTCGGCATACCATTCATGATCATACTTATCACTTTCCATACTTCTTCCCTTTCGTTTCCTCATCTTTTGGGATTTTTGGGTGCACTGACCCTAGAAGAAATTGTACCTCATTTCATGGGAAGAAGCAGTTGAAGGCCCAGAGGGAAATGTAGGTAGAAAAAGATAAAATCCAATAATAAACCTTCTAGATTCTCTCCCAAGATGTCTTGAGAACAATGAAGTGTTTCTCTTAAACAATTGAAAGACCTGCAAAAGCAAACTCACATTATATAGATGCATCGCTTGTCAAGGAGGTTCATTTATGTGGTGTCCCTTTCTTTCCATGCATATGGCACTCGGTTTACCTAAGCTTCAAGTGATGTTGTGGCACTATTTTCTTTCCATGTATTATAGTACCCAATGTTTTTGGACTCTAATTAATTAATGGAAATAAATGGACTTGGAAAAAGGTTGCATTGAAAACAATGGTGCAGCACACCCTCTACAAAGGCACCCATAAATGAAACAATACAAACCCTTCTATGTCATGAACCCCATGCCCAAAAGTATTACCCCACTCCACCTCATACTCACACATGGCTTAGATAGGCTTCCCTTGGAAAACACCTTTGACTTGGGGATTGATTGACCTAATAGGATGCCTTGACACCCCTCCCACACCTAAATTTGACAAATTGTATAATCTCTTTGAGCATTTGTTTAGTTTGAAAACGGGGGTTTGATGCACATGTTCAGGTGGTTTGATTATTATATGTGGCTTACATGGAATTATTCTTGTGACTTATGGACCCTTGGAGGGCGTACCTGTTTTTCTTTGCAGTATCTTTCCCGGTGGACATGTATTCATGAGTAAATGACTTGTCCGGACCTTCATGAGGGCTTTGGAGCCCAAGGATGTATGTAGAGACCCCACGTCCAAGGTAATATTGTGATCGTCACTTGCACAATGAAGAAGGAGAGTGTTTCCTTTGGAGGCACTCTGGCATGGCTAGTAGACCAGCTCCCATCCCTCTCCACTTGGACGCTAGCCTTTGGAGGCTTGGACGTCATCATCATAGTCCTCAACGCCACTAGAGCTTGATGAAGACGATGGAGGAGGATTCAATGTGATTTTTTACACATGTGGCTTGATGGAAGGCCTTGGGAGGCCTAACATTGCACCACTCTTATCCAACTCTTCACTTAGGATCTCAACGTCACCTTAGAAGGGACATGATGTCACCTTTAGGATTTTATTTTGTGCTAAATGAATTAAATTTTTTTAAATTGAGTTATAAGGGAAAATTATTGAGGTCGGCCCTAGTTTTATTTTTACATTGACATTTTAGGGGAAAGGTGATATAAATACACCTTCCCATTTCATTTTTAGGACACAACTCTTCCTCTCATAAGAGAGTAGGACTGAAATTTTTGCCCTCTTTGGCATATTGGTCTTTTTTACTAGTGCGCACCACTTGGAGGATGTGTTTTAGATGCTTCTTGGCTCACGTATGGTGGAATTTTATACAAACTAGGGTTTTTCATGCTTGATTATTCTTGGTGAAGTAAGTAAAATCTGCAATTTGTTTATACAATGAATGGTTGTGGTTAATTTTTACTTGTTCATATTGAAGATTATGAAATTTCTTATATGAAACCTTAGGAGAGGAACACAAGGTGCTTCTTCCTCTCTCTATTTCTTTCCACTTATTAAATTGTCAAGAGTATCTTGTCTAGGATAGGCTTATAAATCCCTAAAGTGATATCACTTTAGAAGTCTTGTTCTAGTATCTTGTTGCAAAAAATATATTTCAAGAGTCCAAGGAGAAGAGGAATTCGCTAGAGCCTAAAAGAGCTTGCACTCTAGCCAAAATTCCTTCTTTGAGATTCAAATCTTGGGGCCTTGAAGTGCCAACAGCTCAAACCTTTGTCTCTTCATCCTTAGAAAAATATTATCATTTGTTCCTCCAAGTATTTTTCTGCTATTGTAATTGACTCCATAAGCCCAAAAGGAACTTGTCCACTTTCTCTTGTTGAAGGAATTGATCAAACAACATATAAACCCTATTCTAAAGATTCTACTAACTTTTTCTAACCCTAGATTACTCAAACTCACTAATTAATTTGTTGATGTTGAAAAACATTGCTACAGACATACTAATTCATGCTAATTTGTCACATACACCAACTTAACTCATAGCTAACTTACTCAGAAATTGCTTGTGAAAGTTGTCACTTGATCCTTGGGATATATGCTTAATTTCTACTATCTTTTCTTGCAATTCTGAGCACAAATTCTCTTGGTTGTTATAAAACATTAATTATAGTTATAAACTGGTAAGTCGCTCCAATTTCATATTAGCCAACATATATTTTGATTTTCTATTGTTTATTGAGGTCATATTATTATTATTGCACTGGAAAGTGTTATATATGTGCTATATTGTTCTTGTTTCAGGTAGGTACACCGATACTTTTCCTTGCCTCAATTCCTCAGACATAGACAATCTTGGCTTAGGTGACACGTAAGAGGGGGATATTTATTAACCATATCCTTAGCTTACCCAACTCTTTAGGCCATCGGGGATGCCTCCCTTGGTTTGGACCTTCATCCATCCCTAAAAGTGGGGATTTCTCATGGAGGTGACAGTGGTGGGATATCTTGTTGTTACGCCAATTTCACCTACTTGTCTTGGGATTTGGACAAGTAAAAATTGTGTGATAACATTTTTGGCGTCGTTGTCAGGGACAATCGAGTCAATTTTCCTCAACGACAAATATTTGGTGAGCTTTTCCCCGAAGCCCTTATCTTACAAATCTTGCCCGGTGACTCCACTGAGGGTGATTCCCTCTTTTCATTTTGATAATCCTTGAGGTATTATCTGGCGAATCTGTTGATGATGACTCAGAGTGGGCATCAGGACATGCCCTATTTTCCTATGGCTCTTCTGAAATGGTCTCCCGGTAAGATATTTGGACCCTTGGGTCTGAGTAAGACCCAAGGTGGTTCATGTGGTCTTCCTAACAAATCTAATTCATGGTTTTCTGAGTTCTTTGGTTAGGGTAATACCTCAAGAAAGTTGTATTTGGAAAATTTTTATGATGGCCTCAAACTCCATGAAGCCGAGAATAATCATCTTATGTGATTATGAAACTTTTATCTGCTTCATTAACAGGTGACGCTAGAATGTGGTACAGTAACCTTCCAAGTAAGAGCATCAAATCCTCAGAGGACTTTCAGGGGAGATGAGAGGGATATTGATCCCGATTATTTTCGGCACGAAATGAGAGCGGAGATATAACATAGAAATATTCAGAGATATTGCAAGAGAGACAACAATATAACAGAGATATAGCGGAAATATAAAAAGAGTCACAGATATACAATAATACACGATTTATATTAATGAAATAAATGTAGAGAGACTATAAAAGTACAGAGTGAAAGACTCGCTAGAATGGTGGTAGCTTATCTCTGAGAAGAGATGTGACGGCTACTCGCATCCCTTATCTCAGAAGAGATGTGACGGATACTGCGATCCGTGAGAAGATGATTACAATGAGGCTCTATAGGACTTTACAATAAACGGGAATTCCAAAAGTCCTAGACATCCAAAACCCAACCTGAGATGAAGCCAAAAGTCATGTGGGCCCCGCTTGCGTAACTTAGTACATCAACTTCCAAGGGACGTAACTTTGGCATAATGATCTCTCTCCGCTTTAGGCGTTTGATAGCTCGCTGGAAAGGTATTTTAGAGATTCATTTGGCTCAATCATGCCTTCGCTATCATTGAGAACTCCATATCTCGAAAAACCTTCATTTGACCCCTCAAAATGGCCCCTAAGTTAAAACCCTCGCTAAAAATAGTAAATTGCCAAATGGCTGTGAACCTGCTTTTGAGCCATTTGAAATGGTGGGTGGCCACCGATATCCACTGGGATCAATCCTCCCTCCCAGGCAAGCAATGGTATCCATTTCATTGAGTTCTCAGGGAGAGGGGAAAAGCATTTGTTGAATCCTGTGATTCTTAGTGAGTTGTTTTCCTTGTTGGAGACGTCACGCTTCTCAGTTTGTGTGGGAAATCAATAATGAACCCTCGCTATGGTTTAGGCTGCTCAACAAGTCGAGATACATGAGAGGACAATGTGCGTAAGGGACATTTTCACTTTGATGTAACCTTGTTGACCCGCCTTGGATAGAAGGTGCTTTGGCCTAGGTCGTAGTGGTTGTAGTATCCTTTGTTCCCCTTGAATATGATTGTGGAGAAGATGAATTTTGTAGTATGAGATACCTTGCGACACTTTTTAGGTGGGGCGTGAGGTTGGAACCACCGGTATCCCCGTAGAGATGACCCCCCGAAAGTAATAATGACACTACAAGACATATATTCATAAACAACATGACAATTCACATATATGGTTATCCTAAAAAAAAACATCACAAAATTCAAGAGGAGTAACATCACATAATACCTCATCCTTGAAGGGTTGGATGTCACATGATAGTCAACATTGGCCGGGTTAACACTTAAGATCTCGGCCCTTGGCTAAGCCACCCTATGTTGCATGGTTATGGGTGTGGTGTTGTCGACAATCCTTAACCATTTAATGACCTCCACGATGAGGTTCTTCCTCGCTTCCGCTTATCAACAATAAATGCAAATTGGGTCCCCTTCACCCACACCGCGGAATGAAAAAGGCACTCCCCTCTCGATCTGCTATTCTTCCTATGAATTGCTGCGGGCCGCATAATAAAGTGGGGCAGGTCTCTGGCCGATGACCGGTTTTTACCAGTATTTTCGTAATCGCATTCAATCGTGGTTCGGCTCTTGTTCTTGATCTCGACCGCAATGACCGCTTTGGAGCTTACATTCATCTGTTGTGCCGTGGGCTTTTAGAAATCGCACCATTTCCTGTCCTTCTTTTGTTCTCTCCCCGCGGACTCTTCTTTCCGTGGTTTGACCTGTTTTCGTGGAGACTATTTGTTAGGATATCTTTGTCACACTTTTGGTTGTTGTGGATTTGCGTAATCTAAACTCCGCTTTGTTCCGGTAAGTTTAAATTTCTCAACATTTTAACAAAGATGTCGATAGGCGCAACCTCGAAAGTGATGAGATGTCCGTAGAAATCCATTTCAGCTTTGAATGTATCCGTAGAGCCCCACGGTATTTCGAACTGTCGTCGTCAGAAATCTCGATACCCACTTTGGTGCGTAAGGTATGGAAGCTATTGGTGAACTCCAAAAATGATTGGCCCCTCTCTTACCGCAGCAGTGGTCCATCTCATGTAATCGTCCTCATAGTTTCCAATGTGGTAATGTTGTTCCTGTCAGTGATCCACAAAAATCCCAAGTGGGATCGACCCCATATATTCCGTGTGACTGTGGAACTCTCAAGCCCCAAGAAGTTTCCCACCAATGTTTGACATGGGGAGAGCCTTAAGGATTTCAAAGGTGATCTTTTCCTTGTCCAAAAATTATGAACAGAGAAATGTTCTCTAGCGCATTTAACCATTTATCTAGGGTATCCGCATCTATCTAACCTTCAACACGGAATATCAAAATTAACTGTACCTTGAAGGGCTTAGGTGCCTCTAAAGTGGTTGTTTGATGAATAAGTGCTACCATGCTATCAGAGGGCGCGAAGGATGTGGGAAAAATTCTCCATCATCATTCCTCCGTTGAGAGCTTGCTCAAGCAAATGTAATCGGATAGGATCGCCTACTCCATCATTTTTCTTTTCTTTTCCACCATTGAGGGTTTCTTTGGTGTAAGAGGAGTGATTGTCCCTCAAGAGAGACAAGCTCGAGACTCCACTTGCTATACTGGACTCATTGACATGTAATCCTAAAATGATCAAGAGCAGCCCTCGCTTCTAATACCACACTGATCCCCATTATTTTCGCAATTCTAAAATGAGAGAGGAGATATAACATAGAAATATTCGAGATATTGCAAGAGAGATGAATATAACATAGATATAGAGGAAATATAAAAATAGTCACATATATACAATAATACATGATTTCTATTAATGAAATAAATGTAGAGAGATCAGAAAAGCATGAGTGAAAGACTCGCTTAGAATGGTGTGGTAGCTTATCTCCGAAGAGATGTGACTACTACTCAAATCCTCGGAGAAGATGATTACAATGAGGCTCTAGAGTCCTTTTACAATAAACGGGAATGCCAAAAGTCCCAGACATCCAAAACCTAACCCTAGGAGATGAAGCGCCCAAAAGTCATGTGTGGGCCCCTGTTTGGGTAAGTGAGTACATCAACTCCTGAGGTCGTAAATTTTGCATGCACGACCTCGCTTAGCGCAGGATACCTCGCTGGAAAGGTATTGTCGAGGGAGATCCATTTTGGGGCTTAATCATTCCTTTGGATATCATTGAGAACCCAATCTTGAAAAATCTTCATTTGGACCCCTCAAAATGGCCCCCGAAGTTAAAACCTCACTAAAATAGTAAATTGCCAAAATGGCTGTGAAAACTATTTTGAGCCATTTGGAAATGTGGGTGGCCATCGAGCATCCTGGATCAGATATGAATTTCTCTCCTCTCCCCAACAATACCAAGATATACAAAAATGTGAAGAAGAGTATGTTAGGGAGTTCAATGATAGGTTCAATGCATTATTGAATCAAATCCCTTCCAATTCATTGTCAGAAACCAATGCCTTAAGCCAATATCTACATTATTTTGAGGGATATTTCCAATTCCTCTTGAAGGACAAGTCACCCCGAGAATCTGGGGAAAGCACAAGAAATTGCTTGCCAGTTAGAAGAAATTTTGAAGTTATACAAGCTTGGTGATTTCTCTCGAATAATCTCCATTCAAGACAAATTTGAAGACCTAACCTTGACCCATGATATCCTTTTCCATAAGATTGATATCATAGAAGAATAAGAAGAGCCTCTCACCAAGAAACCAGACATAGTTGATGAGGAGGATTTATCTTATAAAGGCCATATCAAAATAAAGTGGATCACTAGATTTTCAAACATGAAAGATGTTGAGATGCATTCTCGGGCCTTCATGAGTGAATACTGGGTGTACCAACATCCTTCTCTTAGAGAAGAAGCCCATACATTTTCCCCTCAACAAGATGAACTGAAATCAACAGCATCTGGGTATGATGAAGTCCCCCTATCATTTAACCCTAAGGAGGAAGAACATGACAATCTTCTAGACCTTGGTAGAGAAGAATCTTGAAGGGATCCCCCCATTGT
The DNA here is from genome assembly GCA_010110895.2 of Picea sitchensis. Classification (NCBI taxonomy): domain Eukaryota; kingdom Viridiplantae; phylum Streptophyta; class Pinopsida; order Pinales; family Pinaceae; genus Picea; species Picea sitchensis. The sequence continues at coordinate 42,982 of SNQJ01S0016052.1, forward strand.
CCTCCATGTTGACAATGTCCATAAGACATACAGTAAACCTACACCTTTCTTCATCACCCTCCAAGTAAATGGTTTCATTATTCACAATTGTGTGTTGGACTCATGTGCCTCCACCAATATCATGCCTTGCTCAATCATGCAACAACTTGGCCATGACATCTCACAACCATGCCAGAATATGTGTGAATCATAGTCTCGACCTGTCACAGTATGTGGTCTCATAAAGGACGTTAAGGTGGGTCTTGATGCTTTCCCTTACATATCTTTCTTGATCATCGTAGTCGTGATTGACTTCCCCGAGACTTGGGGGATTTTTCTATCCAGAGAGTTAGTGTCATACTTAGGTGGGAGTTTCCAAATTAATGGGTCAAATTCCACCATCTCTCACCCAGAAGGTGGATTCATTACCCTCTATAAGGAACCTATCACCAAATGTCAAGTTGAGACCCCCAAGCATCCCATAGATCAGATATTTTTTCTGGATGATATAATGGGAAACCTATTCGCAATTTACCCAACTTTAAAAAGAGATCCATGCCAAAACCCTAATGGGACATGGAATTTAGAATTCGATGGTTATCATTCTAGTTTTGGTTCAGGAGTGAGTATTGTCCTTACAACCCCCTCCAAAGAGACCTTTTATTTCTCATATATACTTGAGTATGATTGCACCAACAATGTTGTCGAGTATGAATCTTTGCTTATAGGTCTCAAACTATCCATTGACACGAAGATCAATCACATAAGAGTCATAGGAGACTCTGATCTAGTAGTCTCCCGGGTGAATTCGAAATTTACCATGAAGAATGAAAGGCTAAAGAAGTGTAGGAATTTGGTAAGGGAAACCATGAAATATTTTGAATAAATCTCAATTGAGGTAGTCCCCAAAGAGGAAAATCATGTGGTTGACGATTTGGCGGTCTCAGGATCCACCTTACAACCTTGTGAAGGACCCTTGCAATATTTTTGCAAGTTGGAAGTTGTCTTTAGGCCTTTGATCCCTGACAACCTGGAACACTAGAAAGTCTTTGGTGATGATGCTTAAATCCTCAAATTATTGGAAAATAGAAAGGAATTTTCTGATTCCCAAGTGAATTACCTTGTCGATTCCAACGGTATTGACGTTATAAATCTTCCCAACAACACCCTCCCAAAGGGATGCAATCCCTTGGAACAAATGTTTGATATGCATGATGTTTATAGAGGAAAACTTATTGAAGAACAATCTGACAAGGTGCTAGAATTCAACATAGGGACAGAAATGGAGCCAAGAATGGTAAAAATAGGGAAAGGGACTACTAAAGATAAAAGAAGTGAAATACTTGACCTCATTCGACAATTTAAGTATGTTTTCACATGGACTTATGATGACCTAAATGTATATAGAAGCAATGGCATTCAACATGGCATACCTTCGGTAGAAGGTGCCAAGAAATTTAGACAAAAACTACGACATATTAACCCAAAGTTTGCAGCTCAGGTCCAAAAAAGCCTTCAAAAAAATGACAGATGTCAGTCCCTATTAAACATTCCTCGTGGATGTCGAACCTTTTAGTAGTAAGAAAAAAGAATGGGGACATCAGATTGTGTGTTGACTTTTGGAACCTCAATCAACTTTCATTGAAAGACAACTACCCTCTCCCAAACATGGAACATTTGTTGCAAAGGGTCACTGGTGCTGGAATGATGTCTATGTTAGATGGCTTCTCTAGTTAGAATCAAGCCTTGGTCAAAAGGGAAGATCAACTTAAGACAACATTCACCACTCCATGGGGAACATACATGTACCTAAGAATGCCTTTCGGCCTCATGAATGCAGGATCGACCTTCCAAAGGGAAATGGATTTTTCCTTGAGGGATCGGATCCAAAATATCATAGAGATATACCAAGATGATTTGATAGTTGTGTCAAAAGAAAGAGACACTCACATTTCACACCTAAGAATAGTTTTTGAGCAATGCATAAAATATGGTATATCTCTTAACCCAAGAAGTCCATCTTTGGTGTAGACAAAGGAAAATTATTGGGACACATAGTATCAGAGAAAGGTATTTCCATTAACCTCGAGATAATTCAATCCATCAAGGATGTACAGCATCCCACTAACAAGAAGTCTTTGCAATATTTCTTTGGGAAGATCAATTTTATCAGACAATTTATTCTGAACTTCATCGAGAGGGTCAAACCCATGAATTACTTACTAGAGAAAGACGCCACTTTCAGATGGGATGATAATAGCCTTAAGTATTTTTAAGATATTAAAGATGAAATAACCAAGGCACCGGTCCTGGTCAGCCTTGATTACTCCTGTGACTTCATAATATTCTCATTCACCTCTAGAGACACAATAGTTGGAGTCTTGTTGCAAAATAATGCATATGATCATGAACATCCCATTGCTTTCATGATAAAATTCCTTAGAGACTCAAAGTTGAATTATTCTATTACCGAGAAGCAAGCATATCCCCTAGTCAAGTCCCTTAAGCATTTCAGGAACTAAGTTGCATACAATAAGATCAAGGCTTTTGTCCCATGCCCAACAGTGAAGGATGTTATAACTCAACAATATTGCCTAAGGACTAGTGGAAAGTGGGTATCTAAAATCCAAGAATACGACCTAGAGATAAAACCCACTAAATTAATTAAATGGAAAGGCTTAGCTCATACGTTGACGGAGAGTAATGAGGAAGTCATACAGTTTGGAAAAGGTGAACAAATAAATGTGATAGTGACTTATCTTGAACATGATGTATGGTACTCAGATATTCTATCTTACCTCAATAATATTTCATGCCCCGACCACTTGGTCGACCATAAGAACACGGCACTAAAGTTAAAGGTCATGAATTATTGCTTAACCCGAGATGGTTTTGGCTAGAAGAACCTTGATGGAATCATCCTTAGATGTGTGAACAAGGAAGAAGCCAACCAATTGATCAAGGAGCTCCATTTAGGATATTTTGAAGTTCACTTCGTTTCCCACACCACATCTCACAAGATTTTGAGAGTAGGATATTATCATCCCACTCTATTTACCAATCCCGATCGTTATGTTAGGTATTTCTAGCCTTGTCAGTATTTTGAAGGAAAGCAATGTCTCCTTGCATTACCTATAAAACCAGTAGTTGTTGAAGCACCTTTCCAACAATGGGTGTTATATTTCATCCGTGAATTCAAGGATAACTCCAGCAATGGGCATCATTGGATTTTGACTGCTACAGACTATTTCACTAGGTGGGTAGAGGCCATCCCAACCAAGAAGGAAACCAAAGAGGTTTTCATGAACTTCCTCGGAGATAGGATTAGAACAAGGTTTGCAACATGTTATCCCCATTTTTTGGGATAACTAGGGAGATTATGTCTCGAGGCCCTTAGGTTGTAGATATGGATTTTTGAGAGACTACATGACCAGAAGTATCCACTTGCATAGATGGAGACCCTTCTCACCACCACAGAGGTCATATATTTTCATATGACATTCACCACACCAGCTGACTTATGAGAGGCAATATGCCTTGCTCCATGAGGTACAATTCAGGTATTATGGTGAGTGTCATTTCAATATTTGAGGAATTTTACTATGTTGTATCTTATATTGCTTTAGGTTTCATGACATATGCTTGGACATTATGCCTTTTTCCATGTTTCACCTTAGTGACTGACATTGTGCTCTAGTAAGTGGTCTTCCTTGGGAATGGGTTTTCTACTAGGAACTCTCTTGAAGAGCCATCGTATTGTTCTTGGCCATACTTACCACTTTTCATCACTTAAACCCCCCACTTCCTTATCTCTTGGGATTTTAGGGTGTATTGAACCAAGAAGAGGTTGTCCCCCATTCTATGGGAATAAGGGGTTTAAGGCCTAGAGGGATTATTGTTGGGTAAAAGATAAAATCCTATAAATAAACCTTTCATATGCTTCACCCAGGGATCCCCCAAGAAAGAAATGAAACACTTATATGTAAGAAAAGGGGGACCCACGAGAGTAAAATATAGAATGCTTAGGGGGTTAGATTTAGGATAGGAGGTCTAATCATAAAGTCGACCTATCATTATCATGGATATCTAACGGTATGACATTACCATCATCTGACCACCAAGATAGGGTAGTGGCTCTCAGTTGCACAACTAAGAGAAAGGGGGTCTCATCATAAGATAGCCTTCTGATTTCCACTAAGTATTTGTGAGTGACACTATCATTATATGGACACCACGCCAGGACAGTGGACTTCAACCCATCCTTAAAACATGAAAGAAACAAAGAATGTAAAAACGATGGGCATGGAAAAAATTGCATTGCAAACGAAGGTGCCACACACCCTCTACAAAGGAACCCATGAATGAGACACTACAACCCCTTGTATGTAATTAACCCCATTCCCATTGAGTCTTCATCATTAACCACTTCATCCACTTTACATGGATTAGAGAGGGGTCACTTGGGAAACACTCCTTAAGCTAGGGAATATCTACTCAATAGGACACCCCGTCAACTCTCCCATATCCAAGCTTGGCAAGTCGCATAATTTATTTGAGCACTTACTTGTTTGACAAGGTAATATTTGATACGCATGCTTAGGTGTCTCATTTATTGATTTGATTTACTCATCATGATACTTTGACTTGACATCCTTGGAGGGCATTCTTATTTGTATTTGCAGGACCTAGTTGGTGGAAATTTTTGGAGGAACAAGCCTAGCTTGGGCTTCCATGGGGCATGAAGCGCACATGTTGGATGCCAAGGGCCTGCATATCGAATGAGAGAGGAAAAAAGTCATCTTTTGGAGGCTTGACGTCATTCTTGAGGGGCTTGAGGTGGTGATGGCTACACATGGCACGTTTTGAAGTAAGAAACCCTTGGGTCATGAAGAAGAAGGTTGGATTGGAGACACATGGCCTTTGGAGGCCCAACCCTACCATCTCCAACTCAACGTTTGGCCTAAAAGTGCCAAAATGTCCCTCCTAAAGGGGCGATGTCACTCTTGGGGTTTTCATTTGTGCAAAAAGTAGAATTTTAAGTGAATTGTTTAATATTATTTGTTTAAAGGGGCAAGATTAGGGTTTTTGACCCCTAGTCTTGTGGTTTACCCCTAAATTATGTGGACAAACTATTTTAGTGACATTTTGTATAAACAGAGATAATAAGATCTCATTTTAAGAACATAACTCTCCCATTGTAAGAGGTCTTTGGCTGAAATTTTCACTAGCCTTGGAGGATTTTCTCTCTTTTGCATATTGTTATGGTTTGTTCTTGCTATCGATAGTGAAAATTGATGCTCTATGCTTGGAGACTCTTTCTTATGCATGTGGATGAACTTAACTTGGAAGATTAGGGTTTGATCTAGCTTCTTATGGAATTTCTAAGGGAAAAAATTTCATTTATTGTATTTTGTCTTGCTCTTTCCATAATTATTGTTGGTTAAAACCCTTGGAGGAGTATAAGGGCATACGCCCTCCCCAAGGTTTGTTTAATTGTTCAAGAAAGGTTAATTTTCAAAATGTCTCTTCAAGAACTACAAGAGTGTGCACCCTCCAAGGTCACCTTGGTTTGTTTTGCAAACCATAGGAAGTAAAAGGGATTACACCCCTAGGGATTTGTAGATTAAACATTTTTCATCCAAGTTTTAGTTTTCAAGGTTGTGCCAAGAGAATTACAAGGGCGTAAACCCTCTTGGCATCTCCTAGATTGACTTAGCTACACTTGGGAATTACAGGAGTGTACACCCCCAAGTGCTTAGCCAATCCATCTCTTTCATTGACCCCATAAACCCAATAGTAAGGCACTAATCCTTCTTCAAGTTTTCATTTGAGATATAAAATATTTGCATTGGTAAATGTGACAATTTCACTTTTTGAAGCTTTCTCACTTTGATTGTATACTTGATGATACAAGCATCCTTGCCTCTTTGAGGTGTCCTCTTTCTCCAAACAATTATTGTTGTTGTTAACAACTAACCCTACAGCCATAAGGCTGCAGAAAACCTAATTGCTCTAACCCTAATATCTCACAAACTAACCCTGGACTTAAGCTAAACTTTTGCCCTCTTATTCTACTTGTTATAGCGCATCTTTTGGTCAACTTTTGGGCAAGTTTTATTGGATAATTTTGTTGTTGTAATGCAATGTATTTTAGAGCCATAAGGCTGATAAATTTTACTACAAAGGTGTTTTATAACAAACTTTTTTGACCGCTCAAGTTTCATACTATCTTGTGCAAGCTATACTAGTCATTATTGGTTCACTTATTACATGATTAAATGAACTTGTAGCAGCTTTAATTGCAGCCTCTATTATCATTATATTGTTGATAATTAACATTGTTTGATCACTGTAAATTAGGGACAACAAGCTTAAATTTCTTGTCCACCTAACATATTGTATGAAAGTGTGGCTTTTCTTGTGTCTCGGGAAAGTACAAAAACTTTTGCAGGTATCCAAAGACTTGGCAACCCTAAACCACCCAGAGACGAATCATCAAAGAAATTTTCCTCTTACATCATTGACCTTTAAGGGGATACTTCTCTTTCTTCCCTTCCATCTGTCTCAATCCCCCCAAGGTCACTAGGATCGCCTCCCTAGAGTGACCTACTCACCCTTTAAGCACGGGACCTATATCGAGGTGACATTGGGTGTAGTGTCCCTTAGTTGTCGCCACTTGGTGGTTGGGTCAGGATTTTCCCAACCTATAACTTGTACGATATCACAGTCCCTACCAAGATCACTATCGATAATGTTAAAGCATTCAGTTCGCTCGCAATAGAAGAATTATGTTTCAAGTATGGTATCACCTTATCCCATTCATTTAACTATTATCCCCAGGGAAATGGATTGGCAGAGTCAAGTAATAAGAACCTCATGAACATTATCAAGAAGATTGTGGGAGAGAAAAAGAAGGTATGGGATAGTAAAAGAAAGTATGCCCTATGGGCAGACCGCATTACAACAAAGACTTCAACCGGCAAGACCACTTTCGAACTAGTGTATGGGTTAGAAGCCAAGATGGTCATTAACCTCCAGATTCTTGCCCTCCGCTTTACACAACAATATATGATAGAAAAAGAAGCTTTTCAAGGAAGAATAGACCAGCTAGTGGAACCCGGTGAATCTAGGAGGGTTACTTTGGATCAAATAACACACAACCAAGAGAAAGTTAAAGGAAATTTTGATCACAAAGCAAGGGACATAGTTTTCAAGGAAGGAGATCAAGTGTTTCTCTGTGATAAAAGGAAAGAAAAACTAGGAATGCATAAGAAGTTTGATAGCCTGTGGAATGGACCCTAAAATATAGTGAGTGAAGCAGGTCACGACTCTTTTAATTTGGCCATGCTTGGGGGAGAAAGGTTGATGTTACCCGTGAATGCTATCCACCTCAAGCCCTAGTTCCCAAGCAGGACTTGACCTGCAAATTAGTAGTAGGTAGGTAGGAATTTGCATTTTTCATATTCATTGTATATATGTTGCATATTGCATATCATGGTAGTATAGTTTGCATTTAGCTTATATTAATTTGCATACATACTTATGATTTACATGTTCCTTTCTTTGCATATTGCATCATTGTCAGTTCATACTTATATGTTTGCATTGACATGTTAGAATAGAATTTTCTTTTCAGCATTTACTTTTGGATTTTGATCATTTTTTAAGAACAAGGGATCATAGCACCACCCTAAACTACTCTAGAAATTTGCTTCAGTGTGTAGGCGCAGGTCGTACCAGATATGTTGAGGTTCTCATGCACTCTACAGTGAGCACATGTCCCCAAGTAGGAGCCTAATTTTACCCCCTCATACCAGGGGAAACTTAGGAGATCATGTCTTCAAGCCCACGAGTAGAAAACATGGAGTGTCGAGAGACAGATTGACTAACATAGCCCCGCATGGCCCCTCCTATTCATAGATGCACCACTATACACCAGCAACAGCAGAGTCGGCCTAGCCCTAGAGGACAACAGGTCTTGCTTCATGAGGTAATAATTCTAGTATCATGGTAAGTGTCACCCTAATAATTGAAGCATTTGAATATGTTGCAAAGAATTCTTTCTTGACTAAAGAACGCTTGCTTGGAAATTATAGTATTTGCCTTATTTAACCTTGGTGGGTCTCATTCCATCCTAGTCAGTTGGTCACCCTTGGGAATAGGGTGTTATTTGGGGGTTCCTTGAAGATTCATTATGCCATTCCTGATCATACTTATCACTTTCCATACTTATTCCCTTTCGTCTCCTCATCTTTGGGATTTTCGGGTGCACTAACCCCAGAAGGGATTGTACCCCATTTCATGGGAAGAAGGGGCTGAAGGCCTAGAGGGAAATGTAGCTGGAAAAAGATAAATCCATTAATAAACCTTCCAAATGCTTGCTCGAGAGGTATTGAGAACAATGAAGTGTTTCTCCTAAATAATTGAAAGACCTGCAAAAGCAAACTCACAATATATAGATGTCACACTTGTCGAGGAGGTGCTTTTATGCAGTGTCCCTTTCTTTCCATGCATATGGCACTCGGTGTACCTAATCTTCAAGTGACATTGTAGTACTCTTTTATTTCCATGTCTTATAGTACCCAATTGTTTTGGACTTTAATTAATTAATGGAAATAAATGGGCTTGGAAAAATGTTGCATTGAAAACAAAGGTGCAACACACCCCCTATAAAGGCACCCATAAATGAGACAATACGACCCCTTGTATGTCATGAATCCCATGCCCAAAAGTCTTACCTCACTCCACCTCATACTC
>SNQJ01S0016052.1:52159-68499 GCA_010110895.2 Picea sitchensis
ATGCTATCCACCTCAAGCCCTAGTTCCCAAGCAGGACTTGACCTGCAAATTAGTAGTAGGTAGGTAGGAATTTGCATTTTTCATATTCATTGTATATATGTTGCATATTGCATATCATGGTAGTATAGTTTGCATTTAGCTTAGATTAATTTACATACATACTTATGATTTACATGTTCCTTTCTTTGCATATTGCATCATTGTCAGTTCATACTTATATGTTTGCATTGACATGTTAGAATATAATTTTCTTTTCAGCATTTACTTTTGGATTTTGATCATTTTTTAAGAACAAGGGATCATAGCACCACCCTAAACTACTATAGAAATTTGCTTCAGTGTGTAGGCGCAGGTCGTACCAGATATGTTGAGGTTCTCATGCGCTCTACAGTGAGCATATGTCCCCGAGTAGGAGCCTAATTTTACCCCCTCATACCAGGGGCAACTTATATGATCATGTCTTCAAGCCCACGAGTAGCAAACATGGAGTGTCGAGAGACAGATTGACTAACATAGCCCCGCATGGCCCCTCCTATTCTTTCTTGACTAAAGAACGCTTGCTTGGAAATTATAGTATTTGCCTTATTTAACCTTGGTGGGTCTCATTCCATCCTAGTCAGTTGGTCACCCTCGGGAATAGGGTGTTATTTGGGGGTTCCTTGAAGATTCATTATGCCATTCCTGATCATACTTATCACTTTCCATACGTATTCCCTTTCGTCTCCTCATCTTTGGGATTTTCGGGTGCACTAACCCCAGAAGGGATTGTACCCCATTTCATGGGAAGAAGGGGTTGAAGGCCTAGAGGGAAATGTAGCTGGAAAAAGATAAATCCATTAATAAACCTTCCAAATGCTTGCCCGAGAGGTATTGAGAACAATGAAGTGTTTCTCCTAAATAATTGAAAGACCTGCAAAAGCAAACTCACAATATATAGATGTCACACTTGTCGAGGAGGTGCTTTTATGCAGTGCCCCTTTATTTCCATGCATATGGCACTCGGTGTACCTAATCTTCAAGTGACATTGTAGTACTCTTTTATTTCCATGTCTTATAGTACCCAATTGTTTTGGACTTTAATTAATTAATGGCAATAAATGGGCTTGGAAAAATGTTGCATTGAAAACAAAGGTGCAACACACCCCCTATAAAGGCACCCATAAATGAGACAATACGACCCCTTGTATGTCATGAATCCCATGCCCAAAAGTCTTACCTCACTCCACCTCATACTCACACATGGCTTACATAGGTTTCCCTTGGGAAACACCTTTGACTTGGGGATTGGTTGACCCAATAGGATGTCTTGACACCCCTCCCACACCTAAATTTGACAAATTGTATAAGCTCTTTGAGAATTTGTTTAGTTTGAAAAGGGGGGTTTGATGCACATGTTCAAGTGGTTTGATTATTAGATGTGGCTTACTTGGCATGATTCTTGTGACTTATGGACCCTTAGAGGGTGTATCAGATTGTCTTTGTAGGACCTTTCCCGGTGGAAAGGTATTCATGAGGAGATGACTTGTTCGGACCTTCATGACAGATTTGGAGCCCAAGGATGGATGCAGAGACCCTGCGTCTAGGGTAATATTGTGATCATCACTTGCACAATGAAGAAGGAGGTCGTTGCCTTTGGAGGCACTCTGGCATGGCTAGAAGACCAACTCCCATCCCTCACCACTTGGATGTTAGCCTTTGGAGGCTTGGACATCATCCTCATAGCCCATGATGTCACTAGGGCTTGATGAAGATGACAGAGGAGGATCTGATGTGATATTTGACAGATGTGGTGATCCAAGATCTTTTCATCGTGACTTATAAAGAATTGCATTAAATGAGCATAAATTAAAGGGCACCATTAAAGAAGGAACAACTCAAAAATGAAGAGACATAAGCATCAGATCTGAACACAAAAACTTGATAATGGAGTTCACCCCTGGTGGACAACGTCTCCAGGTCCTGCTCTCAAATGGGTAGGCTCTTTCATTAACTCAGCAAAAGAATTTGGCAAAATACATAAGTATACCTTATTCTGAAATCAAGCTACAAAAATAATGCTCAGATCAGAAAACAAACAGCACCATTGAATTCGTGGCGTCGAATTACCCAAAAATGATTCTCTTCGTGCCTCGATTTGACTCTGGCACTCCCAATCCCAAGCAGAATTTTGTCTCAGTTTATGTGCCCTCTGCAACCTGCAATGATGATTGTACTTTGCATTGAAAAGCATGCTCGGATGGTTGTACAGCTCGCACGCCTCCTCCTTTGTGGCTGGGCGAATGCACCTTTTAATAATAAAATGGGCATTGTTTACCATGTGGTACCTGCGGCCTATTGGTTAGGGGCGGATGTATTAAGGCGTTGGTTATGGCGGATGTATTAAGGCGTTGGTTTGGTATTGTTATATGGTGTATATAATATATATACGTTCCAATATTGTTAGCATTGGTTCTAGAGCCTCTCCAACGATATACAACCGTGGTTATAGTTGGCATGGTCTGCCAAATTTTGCGGACCCGCGAACTATAAAAAAAAATTCAAATTTTGTTCACAGGTTGTCCTTGTGAATTTCCCGCCTACCACGTGGCAGCCCCTGATTGGGCCATGCTTCCCCCTGCCAATTCATCATGCCACATCATTCGTACAGACTGCACGGACTACCACGTGGCACGATCCAATTGGTCCATGGATCAATCCAAAAGCGCAAAAATCGGGTGACATGTGGCAACCTCTAGTGTTGCCATGTCATCATGTTGACGTCAGCCATCATGCCACATGTCACTTCCCTGCTCCTGCCATGTGTGTTGTACGAATGATGATGTCAGCAGTATGGATGCTGACTCATCCCCTGCTGACTGGGTTAGGTTGACCAAACTTTGACCGTGAATATCTCTCAATCCATAACTCCGTTTGACAAGTCTCTTGTGTAGTTAGAAATATTGCAATGCGCTCTTCGCGATCATGCCATTTTCACTTAGTTTTGGGAACTCTGAATTTTTGCCCTTTCTCTATCTGTTGGAGCCATTATGAGCATCATGAGTTGCCTCTGTGAGTTCTAAGTTGTTCTTAGCCTTCTCTGGATCCTTTTTGGATCATGTGGCTTGATGGAGGGCCTTGGGAGGCCTAATGTTGCACCTCTCTTGTCCAGCGCTTCACATAGGGGCTCAACATCACACTAGAAGGGGAATGACGTCACCTTTAGGATTTTATTTTGTGCTAAATGAATTAAATTTTGTAAAAATGAGTTATAAGGGAAAATTATTGAGGTCGGCCCTGGTTTTATTTTTACATTGACATTTTAGGGGAAAGGTGATATAAATACACATTCCCATTTCATTTTTAGGACATAACTCTTCCTCTTATAAGAGAATAGGACTGAAATTTTCGCCCTTTTTGGCATATTGGTCTCTTTTACTAGTGCACATTGTTGACATCAAGAGACTAGAAAGTCTCCAACCTCAACATTTTCAACCTCTCGCGAGGCTAGGCGAGAAGAGAGCACATTGAACTCTAGGCCAATTTTCTCCTAACCTATAGTCCAAGCATAGATTCATTTGTCGTGTAATTTTTCTTTTAACAATATTTAAGTTTTGTCTGATTTTATAATTATTACTTCTATGTTGAATTTATACATTGAAATAATAAAACTAAAACCAATAAAAGAAATACAAATAAATAAAATATAGAAAGGTAATACTTTTGTTTTTATTTTAACAAAAAAAAAGGTAACTAAAGCAAAGTTAGCTAAAAGCTAGTGCAAGTTAACAAACCATGATAGTTTTAAAGTGATTAAATTAGAAGAGAAGTTTATTACATACATTATACATTAGTTTGAAGTGTATAGAAATAACAGTTTTTATGATATAACATTTTTTATGTTTTTATTTATAAGTTAGGATGTAATTAAAAAATAATAAAATTAAAATAGTAAAATAAACAAAAGTTTATGTATGCTAATCAGCTAGTAAATAAAACTTATAAACATGATTATTTACAAAATAAATATGTTTTGTTTGTTCTTTTAAGAAATTATCTAATTTTTTTTTATTCTGAAATCAAAGTGTTAAATAAATAAAGATGAGGAAAACTGAGGACTTTAAAGAAAAAAATCAAAGAGATATTTCAGCGTGAGAAAGAACTGATTTTCATTAAAAAAAAATCCCATACAAAATCATAAATCTTCAAAATCTGCAAGTCTCTTCGTAGACTAGGGCCAGCTATAAGGTCTTTAGCCCTTTTAGACGCAATGTACAATAGAAAGACCAAGCATGAAAAGAAAAAAGAAAGTTGAGCCAGAAGTGGAATAGAGCAATGGTGGCGAATCGCAAGGAGGAAACCTACATATAGAAACTGATTAGTGCCAAACAAAATTGAGCCTTAATACAACAACTAACAAGTAAGTCTTTACCTTGTGAAGGCCAACAAGCTCATCCTCGCTTATCCCTTTCACTGCTTCGCAAGACCCGTTGTTGTCGACAATTATGTCAATCTTTGTTGAATATGTAAAATAAGAATGGAGTGAAACAGTCCTCACAGCACTCTAAGCATACCTCTCTCTGAAAATTTCTGCCAAAGTTCTCTCTCGAAAATTTATTTCTCTAATTTTTCTCCTTCAGAAATTTTATGTTCAGAAAAAACTCCTACTAGATGGTTGTGCGCTGCTTCTTTTAACTTATTTAGTAAACGATTCCTTTAATTAAGTGGTTTCGTAACCGAATTTGAACTGTCTGGGAACTTCCATAACACATTACTAAACGAATTCACTTTTTTGTTGTTATCCCTGGGTCCTTCGTTTGGGCTTTCTTCGTGTGTTAATAATTATTTTCCATCATATTTTATATGTAGCCTCTCTAACTCGATCTGTATTCCCTGTCTTGTTATACATGTGATTCGATGCACCATATGTCACTGCATCCCGAGCAAATCCTTTCTCTCTATAGTTTCAGAAGATATTGAAATACAATCAGATCTCTCAGTTTCTACATCTCCCTTGAGATGTGAATTGACTGGCAGTGACAAATTTGATAATAATTTACGAAAATCCCTTTCAATGCTTTCTTGAACTCCACTTTTTGGATGTGGCTTACTTCCGGAAAACTTCTTTTGCAGGCTAGTTTTCCTACCAATATATCCTTCAGAAGTACTAATGGTTGTTGAAACATATACAACTGCATAGGTAGATAAATTATTTCTAGTTGTATTGGGATTCTTAAGAATATTTGGTTTGGAAGGTACAAGGCATGTTGATCGTTCACTTGAATGTGTTGCATTACCACTCAAAACAAGTAAAGATGGTTTACATTGGTCGGAATGCAACACAAGGGTAGTTGTTCTCGTTGCCACCGTGACAGCAAAACTAGGTAAGCTTGAAGGTGGAGAAACTGATAGTGTATGTAAGGAGCTTGACTTAAGCTTAGCGAATACAAGAATCACATGTGTTTTTGTAGGTAATGTCCTCCCATGTGCATCACGAGACCCCCAGGAAGCAACGGCTAGCAAGACAGTTTTTTTTCCAGTAGTTCCATTAGGGACAACAATCCTGAAAGAAGAAGCCATTTTGACAGATGATTTACTTGAGGAAGTTGAGTTTCTGCTAGAAATATCAAGTTCTGGTGGAGGCAGAAAACTTTACCCACGTCTCTGTGAAGGATTAGTAGGCCATGAAATTGTTGAATCTTTCTTGTGTATGTAGAAACCATCTCCTCTTTTGTAAAGTTGTCTTCTTGTGTACCTATATCGTGCAAGTATAAACAATCTGGATTGTTGCATGGCATATTTTTCAGCCACGCATGATAGTGCTTAGTTGTGCCAAAACATACTTAGTTGTGCCAAAACAATTGTCTACAATCTAGCACAAATCCATTTACAAACTGAATACAACGAAGAGCTTCTTCCTCTCTCACATAAGTGATATATACANGGTTAGGTGGACTAGGTTATACAATAGGGGGAGACACGGTGGAGGTCAAGGGATTCATGGATCGATACTTCATGGAATAACTCATGGAAAGTGGTAAGTATGAGGGGGTTTGGTCCTGTTGTATAACCCGAGAAACGACTCTTTAGATCTTGACAAAATTATTCAAGGCTAGAAAATCATCATCGTTGTGTGTTGAGGGAAAAAACCAAGGTTAACATTGAGCATCCACAATGTGTATGTTTGAGGCATCTCAAAATGAAGGGGACGGAGAAAGGGAAAGAAGGAGAAGGGGATAGGACTGATGAACGTGACGAGCGAGGATGTCTCGTGTAGCAAGCACATGGTAGACAAGAAAGGGATTATGATAAAGGAAGGAAACTTAGTTCACATGCAAGTTTGTTGTCCACCAAACACATTTGGTCAATCAGTTAAAAATATACAGATAGCCTACCTTTTAATATCACCAATCATTGCTCCATCACTTATGACCATCAAAAAGGGAAAAAAAGAAAAAGAAAGAGAAATAAATAAAAGCGAGGAAATAAACTGAGTAAATGTGAAATCAACCCAAAACTAATCTAGCCCTTCCCGAAATTTTTTATTATTATCATTTTTTTTTATTTTTTTTTACAGAGGAAAGAAACCATTAGCTTGGACTCAGGTCGGATGAAATTTAGCGTAAAGGAATGTGTCACCTGCTTTGCATGCGGGTTTTATGAGTTTGATAAATTTGTGCATAGAGGGACTGCCAAAATGCCAACCAACAGATGTGTAGGGTGCCTAGATATGATTAATAAATACCCAAAAGAAATGACCACCAACCTCCAAGACATGCCAACCAACAGATTCTTTTCCAATAATGATGAAAGTATTTACTGAATTAGATTTAGGGTTTGTACCTTCGAGGAACGATCCATGGATTCATCAAATAAATTATTATCATCTCTAGGGACCTTTCTACCAGGAACAGGGTCATCATGATGAAAAGAAGATTCATAACATGGATTAAAAAACATATGAATGTCCCTACAATAATCACTACCATCAAAGAAATTTCACTTAGGATGGGCATGCTTGATGGTGTCAAGTTCTTTAACCATTTTTTATTGAAACAAAGGATTAGCGAAAATTTATATACATTAAAATCTTGATTGAACTCATAGATATCTTCAAAAGAGGACTCCTCAACCGCATCATTAAAGTCATGTTGGTCTACATCATTTGACCACTCATTATCATTATCGTTGAATACAAATGTATCATAAATTGGTTTGACATAGTTAGAATTGATATAATCAAAATTTCCATCGTATGGGTGCGGATAAGAGGCTTGAGATGAAAATGGATTTTGGGATTGAGTTTCTTCATGAGGTTTAAGAAGGGTGTGAGAGGTGGATTGGTCACTAAGCATCATGATGTAATCATAATCCTCCTCACACCCACGCTCTTGAACACAAGTAGTGAATTCATCATAAATAGGCCCTAAGAGAGAGGGATCTCGAGATACACTCCCAGCATGATTTGAAGATTGAGATTCCAGAAAGAACAAGCAATCTTGTAAGCTCTTAATGACGGGGATTAAAGAAGACAATTGCTTGTGTGAATCATAAATGCCAAAGGAGTAACCTATTCTACGGATTTTCTCTTCGAAGTCGAGGCAAGTGGATAGGGATAGCTCTAGGTTCTGAACTTCTTCTTTTTTCCAACCGCCATCGGTAAATAGGAGGTAGAAGTTTGCAATAATGCAATAGGGCAGCCAAGTTGGTAGGGTGAATGGGAGTAGGAATTAAATTGTATAACTTGATGAATTGAAGATTAAAAGTAAGAATGCTCTCATTATCCTTTATGCGTGATTGATTAAACCTCTTAAGATGTTCGTATGGACTATCTAAATGCCCAAAGGTAGAAGTAAACCAGTTAGACAACTCAAACCAGGTAGAAATGCACCCATCAAGAAGGTTTGAAAATAAAGAGGCAGCATAGCCCTAAAGTGAATTCATGAACAAAAGCATGCAACTATCATTATTATTTACTCTAAGAATTGTGTGAGCATTCGAAAACGCATGAAGATGTTCAATCACTGTAACAGTTCCATCGTCGTGAAAGAGAGGCAAATGGTTCTTGAATTTGTTAGGTAATGGGCTAAACGGCTAAGCAAACTTCAAGGGAGTGGGCACAAACCAAGGGGAATTGTTTAGGTCTTCTTCGAACTCAAACGGGCCATACTTGTGAATGACTTTCTCAGGGTTAGTAGCTAAAACTACAGGGTTACAACCACCAAACATACTTTTGATTGGTTGCAGCATTGAGGTCGAGGAAAATTAAAAATAAAATTGAAAGAATTAAAAAAAAAACTAAGAAAGAACCATTGAACAGTCGTCCCCAGTGTGGTCGCCAAAAATATGTTGACGTCAAGAGACTAGAGAATCTCCAACCTCAACATTTTCAACCTCTCACTAGGATAGGCAAGAAGAGACAGGAATGTTACCCTAGGCTTTAAGCCCCGTACAAGAGAGCGCATTGAACTCTAAGCCAATTTTCTCCTAACTTATAGTCCAAGCATAGATTCCTTTGCCTTGTAATTTTCCTTTTAGCAATATTTCATTTTTATGAGATTTTATAATTATTACTTCTATGTGGAGTTTATATATTTGAAGTAACAAAACTAAAACAAATAAATAAAATATAGAAAAGTAATACTTTTGTTTTTATTTTAACAAAAAAAAAAAGTCAACTAAAGCAAAGTTAGCTAAAAGCTAGTGCAAGTTAACAAACCATGATAGTTTTAAAGTGATTAAATTAAAAGAGAAGTTTATTACATACATTAGTTTGAAGTGTATAGAAATAACATTTTTGTATGATATAACATTTTTTATGTTTTTATTTATAAGTTAGGATGTAATTAAAAAATAATAAAATTAAAATAGTAAAATAGTAAAATACACAAATGTTTATGTACGCTAATCAGCTAGTAAATAAAACTTATAAACATGATTATTTACAAAATAAATATGGTTTGTTTGTCCTTTTAAGAATTTATCTATTTGTTTTTATTCTGAAATCAAAGTGTTAAATAAATAAAGATAAGGAAAACTGAGGACTTTAAAGAAAAAAATCAAAGAGATATTTCAGAGTGAGAAAGAACTGATTTTCATTAAAAAAGTTTCCCATACAAAATCATAAATCTTCAAAATCTGCAATTCTATGCGTAGACTAGGGCCAGGTATATGGTCTTTAGCCCTTCTAGACACAATGTACAATAGAAAGACCAAGCATGAAAGGAAAAAGAAAGTTGAGCCAAAAGTGGAATAGAGCAATGGTGGTGAATCGCAAGGAGGAAACATGCATATAGAAACCGATTAGCACCGGAAAAAAATGAGCCTTAATACAACAACTAACAAGTAAACCTTTACCCTGTGAAGGCCAGCAAGCTCATCCTCGATTATCCCTTTTGTTTCTTTGCAAGAACCCCTGTTGTCGACAATTCCGTCAATCTATGTTGAAGATGTAAAAGAAGAATGGAGTGAAACAGTCCTCACATCACTCTGATCATACCTCTCTCTGAAAATTTATGCCAAAGTTCTCTCTCAAAAATTTATTTCTCTAATTTTTCTCCTTTAGAAAGTTTTTGTTCAGAAAAAACTCCTACTAGATGGTTGTGCGTTGTTTCTTTTAACTTATTTAGTAAACGGTTCCTTCAGTTAAGTGGTTTCGTAATTGAATTTGAACTGTCTGGGAACTTCCATAACACAATACTAAACAAATTTACTTTGTTGTTGTTATCCCTGGGTCCTTCGTTTGGGATTTTTTCATGTGTTAATAATTATTTTCCATCATATTTTATATGTAGCCTCTCTAACTCGATCTACATTCCCTATCTTTCTATACATGTGAATCGATGCACCATATGTCACTGCATCCCGAGCAAATCATTTCTCTCTATAGTTTCAGAAGATACTGAAATACAATCAGATCTCTCAGTTTTTACATCTCCCTGGAGATGTGAATTAATTGGCAGTGCCAAATTTGATAACACGAGAATCCTTGTCAATGCTTTCTTGAAATCCACTTTTTGGATGTGGATTACTTCCGGCAAACTTCTTTTGAGGGCTAGATTGCCTACAAATATATCCTCCAGAAGTACTAATGGCTGATGAAACATCTACAACTACACAAGTAGATAAATTTGTTCTAGTTGTATTGAGATTCTTAAGAACATTTGGTTTGGAAGGTACAAGTCATTTTGATCATTCACTTGAATGTGTTCCATTGCCACTCAAAACAAGTAAAGATGGTTTACTCTGGCCGGAGTGCAACACAAGGGCAGTTTCTCACGCTATCACCGCAGCAACAAAACTAGGTAAGCTTGAAGGTGGAGGAACTGAGAGTGTATGTAAGGAGTTTGACTTAAGCTTAGCGAATACAAGAATCATAGGTGTTTTTGTACGTAATTTCCTCCCCTGTGAAGCACGAGACCCCCAGGAAGCAGCGGCTGGAAAGACAGTTTCTTTTCCAGTAGTTCCATTAGGGACAGCAATCCTGACATAAGCAGCCATTTTGACAAATGATTTACTTGAGGAAGTTGAGTTTGTGCTAGAAACATCAAGTTCTGGTGGAGGCAGACAACTTTCCCCACGTCTTTGTGAAGGATTAGTAAGGCCATGAAATTGTTGAATCTTGCTTGTGCATGTAGTCTCCTCTTTTTAAAGTTGTCTTTCTGTGTACCTATATCGTGCAAGTATAAACAATCTGGATTGTTGCATGGCATATTTTTCAGCCACGCATGATAGTACTTAGTTGTGCCAAAACATACTCACAATTGTCTACAATCTAACATAAATCCATTTACAGCCTGAATACAACAAAGAGCTTCTTCCTCTCTCACATAAGTGATATTTACACTGGTGAATTGTTGACTTCTAACATTAGAACGAGAAATTGATACCTTCAGAACCTTTGCATACCATCCAAAGAACTCTCGTCGTTCAAGGATATCTTCATATGATAAACTTGCAGGTATTCCAACCATGTACACAAGGTTCTGTTGAATGACTCGCACATTACTGAGATGTTTGTGCATCTCAGATGTTTCTGATTTTGACTTTTGGGACTTCTGCCTCTTCTCGGAATTCGCATCTTTCAGCCTTTCATGGTTAACGGTTGTTCCAACTATTTTGTCCTTGTCATATGGTGTTAAATTTATAACTCTGAGAAAGGAAGTGGTATAACTTTATGGGACAACTAAAATATTAAAAGAGCGGCACATGAGGAAAGGCTTGAAAAAGTGATGTATGTTGATTATAGAATGATATAGCCTTGATGAAAAATAAACATGATAATATATTTACTTTTGAAGAATGGGCAAGGAGTGGAAAAATGGCACCACATTTATGAGGTAATGTGACGTGAGGTGCGATATATGATAGCTCAAAAATATATGGTTCCAGTGTGTTAATCATAGGAATATGGCATGGATTTGAAATATATAATATGACCATAACTGACCTTGGAGAATAATTTTTTAGTCTCTCTTTTATATAGTGAATAAGGCGGGTGAATAGATCAACAATGTTGACATAAGGGTCTTTGGACATGTGTGTCATTGACAAAATAAGACGACGTGAATAATGCAATGAGTGAGTAATAGGCTCTACTTAGTAGTAAGTCAAGTGTCACAATAAATTCACTTATGAACAATGCGCCAATATTTAACGAGAAAAAGAGAAACTTTGCGCAAGTAGTGTGAATGGAGAGGGAGCCTGGAAATGCTTTGTCAAATAAGTCTTGTTGACAAAAATTGTTGTCAACATGCACCACATGGAGGATGTGTTTTGGATGCTTCTTGGCTCATGTATGGTGGAATTTTCTGCAAACTAGGGTTTTTTATGCTTGATTATTCTTGGTGAAGTAAGTAAAATCTGCAATTTGTTTATGCAATGAATGGTTGTGGTTAATTTTTACTTGTTCATATTGAATATTATGAAATTTCTTGTATGAAACCATTGGAGAGGAACATAAGGTGATTCTTCCTCTCTCTAGTTATTTCCACTTATTGAATTGTCAAGAGTATCTTGTCTAGGATAGGCTTCTAAAGCCCTAAATTTCTTGCACTTTAGAAGTCTTGTTCTAGTAGCTTTTTCCAAACAATATATTTCAAGAGTCCAAGGAGAAGAGGAATTTGATAGATCCCAAACGAGCTTGCACTCTAGCCAAAACTCCTTCTTTGAGATTCAAACCTTGGGGCCTTGAAGTGTAAACACCTCAAGCCTTTGTCTCTTCATCCTTAGACAAATATTATCATTTGTTTCTCCAAGTATTTTTTTGATGTTGTAATTGACTCCATAAGCCCAAAAGGCACTTGTCCACTTTCTCTTGTTGAAGGAATTGATCAAACAACTTTTAAATCCTATTCTCTAAAACTTCTACTAACTTGTTCTAACCCTAGATTAGTCAAATTCACTAATTAATTTGTTGTTGTTGCAAAATGTTGCTATAGACATACTAATTCATGCTAATTTGTTGCATACACCAACTTAACTCATAGATAACTTACTCGGAAATTGCTTGTGAAAGTTGTTACTTGATCCTTGGGATATATGCTTAATTTCTACTATCTTTTCTTGCAATTATGAGCACCAATTCTCTTGGTTGTTATAAAACATTAATGGTTGTTCTAAACGGGTAACCCGGTGCAATTTCATATCAGCCAATATAATTTTTTATTGTCTATTTTCTATTGAGGTCTTATTATCATTCTTGTACTTGGAAATTGCTATATATATGTTATATTGTTCTTGTTCTGGGCAGGTACACCAATACTCTTCCTTGCCTCAATTCCTCGAACACATATATTCTTGACTTAGGTGACTAGTGAGAGGGGGGTATTTATTAACCATATCCTTATCTTACCCATCCCTTTAGTCCAGCGGGGACACCTCCCTTGGGTTGGACCTTCATCCATCCCTAAAAGTGGGGATTTATCACTAAGGTGACAGTGGTGGGATATCTTGTTGTTGCGCCAATTTCACCTACTTGTCTTTGGATTTGGACAAATACAAATTGTGCGCTAACATGTCCAATTTATCCGTCTTTAAGGTAACATACTTGCTTGAAAGGGTCCTCACAAATATTTAGAACATTCATCTTACAAGTAGAGTGGAGAATAGTTAGTTGAAACTTATTGAAATTTGGGGTCTTGCCAATTTGAAATAAAAATTCAAGAAGCCTCCATGACAAACATTGAACATAGTTTTTTCATTGATACTCGTTGAGGAGAAAAATGGTTCATCTTTTAAAGTACTAACATTCTCATCAAAACCTAGAGCTAGAGTTTCAAACTACAATCCAAAGCATTCACCCAAAAAAAAACTTTTGGTTTTTATATGGGATGGGTCGTGTGCATCCCAAAAACATATTACATCCAGTTTTTCCTATGAAACTTGATTAGGTGATTTGAGAAAATCCATTACTGTATTATATGTTTAGTTAGTATTTTAAAGTGCTCCTATTATATCATGCAAATTCACTACAACCCATGATATATGCCACCAAACCAAAACATGTATGGCTCTATCATTCCATGTTTTAAATGAAGAAGTGTATAAAATAAAAGTTCCATGTTCAATTCCGCGTGGGACCTATTTGTATGTACAATTATCCCTTTCCATATAAGATTATTTAGAGTGTGACACAGTCTTCTCAATTTTCAAAGCATATCTTCTTCGTGAACAAATTATTAATGGTGTATTAATGATAATGAAGGGTTACAGACAACATATATTATTAGAGTAAAGAAAAATTAAGCATAAATACAAATTTTGTATAAAACAAAATGTAAATATATGAGATCCACAACTTTTAAGAATGTTCTTTTTTCTCTTCCATGTAAATACTTTCACGTTAATCTCTTCTTCTTTAAAATTAGTCATCTTCTTCAAACTAGTCATCTTTTTTTGGATTGAAGTTTCTTCATATCAATAATTGTTATTGGGTAACAAATACTATCCCATGGAGATAGATTCTCAAGTTACCAACTCAATTATTTTTATATTTCACTTGTTTATCCATCTTCGACATGATCTTTGGAATTTCAATCAACTCAACCACCTTTTCAGAATAATTCATCTTCACGTTTTCTTGGCTCGATCTTCTCACCCACCCCAATTACCTTTTGACTCAATGGCCATGATTTTCCATCATCTCTATTTGTTCTCCCACTTATACATTTTTTCACACCTGCTAACTCTATGCGCTAACATTCACCTTTCACTTCCAATCCTATCTCACATTCTATGCATTACCTCATCAACCTTCCTCTACACTCTTGCATACCGACATTAACAAATGCTATCACATCAAAATCTTGGACTCGTTATGATAACCACAAGTATGTTTTTATTTTCATTGGAGAGTTTATTCAAATCAATAAAAGGTCGTTACATACCCTTACTTCTAGCTTCCTTAGAGACTTCTTTAGACATATAAGAAAAGAAGAGACACGTGGATCTTGTCAACTTTAAAAGGAACATTCANCTTCGACATGATCTTTGGAATTTCAATCAACTCAACCACCTTTTCAGAATAATTCATCTTCACGTTTTCTTGGCTCGATCTTCTCACCCACCCCAATTACCTTTTGACTCAATGGCCATGATTTTCCATCATCTCTATTTGTTCTCCCACTTATACATTTTTTCACACCTGCTAATTCTATGCGCTAACATTCACCTTTCACTTCCAATCCTATCTCACATTCTATGCATTACCTCATCAACCTTCCTCTACACTCTTGCATACCGACATTAACAAATGCTATCACATCAAAATCTTGGACTCGTTATGATAACCACAAGTATGTTTTTATTTTCATTGGAGAGTTTATTCAATTCAATAAAAGGTTGTTACATACCCTTACTTCTAGCTTCCTTAGAGACTTCTTTAGACATATAAGAAAAGAAGAGACACGTGGATCTTGTCAACTTTAAAAGGAACATTCAACATCAAATCTCGTATATGTTTCAAAGTCCAAGTTTTGTTCAAAGTACATATTCATGACAAGGTGTTACTTAAATTTTCTCATCCTCGAATATTAAAAGAGATCAACCTCTTAACCGAATCAAAATAAAAATCAACCTCTGAACCGAAAAGGGGTTCTACCAATAACACCCTTTTTTTAAAGGTCAAAATTACATCCTTTTGCAACAAGCCTTGTAATGTTTCCAACAAAAACCTTACAATCAACCCTCGAATCAAAAAGTGTCACTAAAAACAACACCCTTTTTTTTCGGCAGTCAAAATTACAATTTCTTTGAAGGGATGGCCTTAACAACCTATACTATTGCAACAAAAAGCTTAAAATCAACCCCGAAATCGAAACTGGTGTTCCTAGTAATACCCCCCCTTTTTTTTCAGTGTCAAAATTTCAACTTCCTTGAGACCCACAGCCTTGACAATTGATGCCTTTAGAACTAAAATCTTAAAATCAACCCCAAAATTGGAAAGAGGTACTATAGATAGCATCCATTGTCTTTTCCAGCTTAAAGTTGCAACATTATTTAAACCAAGGCCTAAAAGCCCTATGTTGTTTCAAACAAAATCATTAAAAGGGGAAAAATAAATAAAAATAGATTAAAAAAAACCTGGGAAAAAAACCCAAAACGAGGAGAAAATAATGTTATTTTAAAAATAAATTAATAAGTATGTTTCTATAATATACATTTTAAATTATTTAAAAAATAAAAATAAAAGGGGAAAAAAACTCACCACCTAACCTCATTTTAACTTTGTCTTTTAAAAGTCGTAAAAAAAATTAAAAAGAAAAGAAAAAAACATTATAAAAGATAATTTGAAAAAACAACATAGGGTGGGGGGGAGGGTCGACCGATTCCCAGAATTTCCCCCGACCCTCGGTCCCCCCTCCTCCCACCACCCTCATTCCTCCCACCTACCCCTTAAAGGAGCAGTACTGGGGGGAGGGTGAAATTCTAGGAATCATCCTTGGCCCCTGACCCCCCTAACTCCCACCCTTCCTCTCCACACACCCACTCCTCAAGGGAGTGGTGGTAGCAAGGAGTAGAGGTGGGGTGAGGGGGATATTCTCTAAATCACCCCCAACACTCAGTCTCCCCTCTCTCCTACCCTCCCCTCACAACCACCCCTCAAATAAGTGGTGACAAGGGGACAGTGGGGGGATTCCCAAAATTGCCCTCAACCTTTGGTCCCCCCCCACACCTACCCTATGTGTTTTATTTCTTTCTTTTTTCAATTTTTTCAATTCATTTTTTGTTTTGTTTGTTTCTAGCGACAGCAACAGCTCATCTACAGTCACCCCTTTAAGTGGCAAGTGCGGGGGGAACACCCCCCACCCCTCCTTGACAACCTAGCCCATTGTTGCTTTGAGAGGCGGGCACGAGGGGTGAGA
>SNQJ01S0016052.1:72816-90204 GCA_010110895.2 Picea sitchensis
CTAATCTAGAAGATCAAAATTATCTATTTGTTTTGCCAAGTGTAAAGAAAAAAATAAGCATTGCTAAGATAAGAACAAATTCTCACGAGCTCTATAGTGAAATTGGGCGTTGGTCAATTCCTAAAACGTCGTGGGATGAAAGAGTGTTTCACCTTTGTGACACTAAGAAGGTTGAATATGAAAAGCACTTTCTCTTAGATTGTCCAGCCTATACCCATATTAATCTCATTTTCAAAATATATGTCACACTACCAATCTTCCTAACCTTTAAACTCAACAAAATTATGGTGATCTTGGAAAGATTTTCTTAAAGCTTTTCGAGCACAGAAAAAAAATTCTAAAGAATCGCAAGTAATCACTTACCCTCTTAAGGTCCGATAGACCAATTCAGTCTTAGTGGACGTTAATCATCATCATCATAAAAAAAGGGGTTTAATATTTTATTAAAAAAAAACAAGAACATGTTTTTTCTCTTCTCTCGCTTTGATTTTTTCCCAATTTTCCTTGTTCTTTCTATTTTTATTTATTTTCCCATTTTTTATTTTTTTGTTTGCAATAGAAGGGGCGGGCCATGGTTTAAAGAATTTTGTAATTTTTAGCAAAAAAAAAATGAGGGGTGTTATTGTTAGCACCTCTTTTTAATTCAGGGGTTCATTTTAAGATTTTGGTTGTAAGAGTCCATCGGGCTAGTTCAAACAACCAATGTCTCATTCTTGAAGATGTAAATGATCTGAAAAGATCTTTTAAAGACTGTGGTTGAGTTTTAAAGCATGTGTTTATTAACCATTTAGGAAAATAATGAAAGAGGAAGAATTAATGATGAAACATGGAAGCCATAATAACATATACAAATTTGGAAATAAGCATAAAGAAACAACAAAGTTGATAATGGAGTTCGGTAATCTCGCCTACATCTTTGGGCCTTTGTCTTTGTGGGTGAGGTTTTCTTATTTCTGTTCAAAATATTCAAAAGCACATCATAAAAGTGCCAAATGGATTACAAATTGATTTGGTTGTGTTCTACTAGATCTCAAGAACCCAACAAAACTAACGGCACTGAAAACGAATGAATGAAGCTCCTGGAAATGGCCCACAAAGTTGCTCTCCTCAATGGCTTCCCTGCATAAAAATGGCTTTGGCTCAACAATTTTTCAACATTTTCTTGTTCTAAACCTCCCCCCATGGCTTCAAGAACTTCTGGTTTATATAGGCTTGAAGTTGGAAACAAACTCCCAACTTCCCCCCAAGATCTGGCCTAAAAAAGGGCTCCATATCTTCCAAAAATGGCCAAAATCTCCCAATATCAGGCCAAAAATAAATTAAAATCATAATTATATGGTTAAAAACCCACTTTAGGCCAAAATTAGGGCGCAGCCCCTGATTTCCCGGGCTCCTGGTCATGTGGGCACCCTCCATATGGCCCTGGGTTAGTTGCTGGTGTGTTGGCCCCCTTATCCGTTGGCCTCTGGTCATGTGTTGTGGCCATGTGGCCTAGTTCTAAATCTCCACGCGCTATATGCTTATATCCCCCTTGGTCGTAACCTTTGGTTATGTGCCTTGGTCAGCGGGCTAGCCCAACCGACCAAGCGCTAACCCCTTTACGCGCGCGAGGTTCAGGTCACAGGGTTATATGGCTGTGGTTCCATGTTAAGCGTCGGGCTACACCAAATGAACAGAGCTATCCATAGTACAGTCCGCGCCAAAGGTTAAAGTGTGGATCTTAGGTCATATAGATAATCGTTGAACCCGGGGCTGGGGTTGGGGCTAGGCCCCACCCCTTTTCTCCGTCAAACTATACCATAGTTCAATTCAAATAAATTTAAATGCATTAAATTGGTAAGCAACACATGTGGGCGGGCTGGTAGCCCGGCCCTGCCAAGTCACTCGCCCGGACCGGAGGTCACGGGTTCGACTCCCCGAGAGTCCAATAAAATTTTACCAAGATAACCAACCAATGATGGGGTGCCACGTGGCATCCCATGACTTGGCCGTGTGGCACCTTTACATTCTCCCATATATATGCCATGTGTCAATTGTTGATTTGACCACCTGTCTACCCAGTCAGTGTGACACTTATACATGTCATGTGTCGTACGGCTGTATGGACTTTGCCACATCAGCTCGTGCCATGTGTCACCCTTTCAGTGGTGCCACATGTCACAATCTGACTCATCCACATTTGCACTTGTCCACTTCATCTTTCCAACTCATTGCCATATCATTGTATGGTCGTACGGCCTGTACAGTCAATCGCCATGTCAGCACTGTACGAACTGTACAACCAGAAAAATTTTGCATGTTTGGAAAAACAAACAGATCATGATATCTTGATCATACGACATATGTTTGAGCATGTTCAAGTTGTGTTGGGTTCGTATCGACGAGGCCTACGCACATGTATGTTTTGAAGTGATTCTGAGCACTTTGATTTTTAGGCCTTCCTGGATCCATTATGGATCACGCCTCCCCACTAAAGACCTTTTGGTCCTCCAAAGGTTACAAAATTGACCTTATTGATTACATACTCATAAGGATAAAACAAAACACTATGTTGTTCAAAATGATGTTATAACAGGTCATCATTTCAACATGTGTGATTACATTAATGGAAGCAAAATACAATGAAGATGTGATATCCACTTTTGGCAAAACCAAGTGAATGGTCTATTTCCTTCATGTTGTTCCTCTTGCTTTGTTGATACTGCCTCTTCCTTTGTGAGTACATGCGCAATACTTTTGTCCTTCTTTGGACGAAGCTTTGAATTAATCTTCCAACATTTAGCCTTTTAATGTCCACCCTTGTTGCAATAAGTGCAGTGGTTTTTCGGCATCCAAACTTGTTTTTCCTTCTCTTTCTTTCGTTGTGGAGTTGAGTATTTATGTCGTGTCTCCTTCCTGGTCGACATAAATTTCATGTACAAATATTGTCTCTTCCAACACTTGGCCACACAATGCTTGGGTGAATGACAAAACGTACAAGGATACATATTCCACAAGTTTTGGATTACATGATTATGTTTTTTATAATCAAAAAGAGATTTGGAAAAACCATGAGAATTATACTTGTCTTGCTTATCTTAACTTTTATTTGGAGATGACTTGCATTCATTATCACCATCATGGATTGATACATCATCACCTTTCGTGAATTGTTCCCGTAATTACTTAAGTTGGCCATTTGAAGCATCACTTGCTTCCAAGGTTTTGGAGCATTCTCCAATCTCCTCTTCGCCATATCCCAATCCTAAATAATGAGGTCTTTCCAAAACCTCTATGGGATTAACGATTCCTTGGCCCTTTCCTTCATAACCCATCTCGGTTAACAATTTCAAACCTATACCTCTTACATGTTTTTCAAATGCACCAAAAGAACCATCTTGATGGAAACAATGAGAAATTGATGAATGACTTCCACTGCATACCTCAGAGATGATTTTTGAATCAGGTGTAGAAGGAAACTCCTTCAATTCTTCTTTGCTTTTGTCGTTCTTTGAATATTTCCCTTGAACCGATCTCTTTCATTCCAAGTAATCTTCATACAACACTTTCACCATATCTGCCATGGAAAAGAGAGTTTTTCTCATATCCTTATCATCTTCAGAAATTCCTTCTTTAGATTCCATTTTCCTAGTAGTCATGCAAACTCAAAAACCAACCGTCAACTAGCTCTGATACCACTTGATCCGAAAAGATCTTTTAAAGACTATGGTTGAGTTTTAAAGCATGTGTTTATTAACCATTTAGGAAATTGATGAAATATGAATAATTAATGATGAAACATGGCAGCCATAATAACATATACAGATCTGGAAATAAGCATAAAGAAACACGAAACCATAAACAACAAAGCTGATAACAGAGTTCAACAATCTCGCCTACGTCTCCAGGCCTTTGTCTCAGTGGGTGAGGCTTTCTTATTTATGTTCAAAAGTTTCAAAAGTACATCATAAGAGTACCAAATGGATTACAAATTGATCTGGTTATGTTCTAGCAGATCTCAAGAACCCAACAAAACTGACGGCACTGAAAACGGATGAATGAAGCTCCCATAAATGGTCCGCAAAGTTGCTCTCCTCAATGGCTTCCTTGCATAAAAATGGATTTGGCTCAACAATTCTTCAGCATTTTCCTGTTCTAAACCTCCCCCAATGGCTTCAAGAACCTCTGGTTTATATAGGCTTGAAGTTGGAAACAAACTCCCAACTTCCCCCCAAGATATGGCCTCAAAAAGGGCTCCAGATCCTCCAAAAATGGCCAAAATCTCCCAATATCAGGCCAAAAATCAATTAAAATCATAATTATATGGTTAAAAACCCACTTTAGGCCAAAATTAGGGCACAACCCCTGATTTCTCGAGCTCCTGGTCATGTGGCCCTGGGCTAGCTGTTGGTGTGTTAACCCCCTTATCCGTTGGTCTCTGGTCATGTGTTGTGACCATGTGGCCTAGTTCTAAATCTCCATGCGCTATATGGTTATAGCCCCCTGGTCGTAGCCTTTGGTTATACGCCTTGGTCGGCAGGCTAGCCCGACCGACCGNGTTAACCCCCTTATCCGTTGGTCTCTGGTCATGTGTTGTGACCATGTGGCCTAGTTCTAAATCTCCATGCGCTATATGGTTATAGCCCCCTGGTCGTAGCCTTTGGTTATACGCCTTGGTCGGCAGGCTAGCCCGACCGACCGAGCGCTAACCCCTTTACGCGCGCAAGGTCTGAGTCATAAGGTTATATGGTTGTGGTTCCATGTTAATCGTCGGGCTACACCAAACGAACAGAGTTATCCATAGTATAGTCTGCGCCAAAGGTTAAGGTGTGGATCTTAGGTCGTATGGATAATCGTTGAACCGAGGGCTGGGGCTAAGCCCCAGCCCTTTTCTCCATCGAAATATACCATAGTTCAATTCAAATAAATTTAAATGCATTACATTGGTAAGCAACACATGTGGGCAAGCTGGTAGCCCGGCCCTACCAAGTCACTCGTTCGAACTGGAGATCACGGGTTTGACTCCCCGAGAGTCCAATAAACTTTTACCAAGATAACCAACCAATGATAGGGTGCCATGTGGCACCTTTACATTCACCCATATATATATCACATGTCAATCGTTGATTCGACCACTTGTTTGCCCAGTCAGCGTGACACTTGTACATGCCACGTCACTCAGTTGCCACGTGTCATGCGGTTGTAAGAACTTTGCCATGTCAGCTTGTGCCATGTGTCACCATTGCAGTGGTG
This sequence comes from Picea sitchensis, assembly GCA_010110895.2. Classification (NCBI taxonomy): domain Eukaryota; kingdom Viridiplantae; phylum Streptophyta; class Pinopsida; order Pinales; family Pinaceae; genus Picea; species Picea sitchensis. The sequence goes on from SNQJ01S0016052.1 coordinate 78,049, forward strand.
CCACATGTCACAATCTGACTCGTCCACATCTGCACATGTCCACGTCATCTTTCCAACTAACTGCCATGGCATTGTACGGTTGTACGTTCTGTACAGTCAACTACCACGTCAGCATTGTACAAACTGTACAGTCAACAAAATTTTGCATGTTTGGCAAAACGAACAAATCTTGATATCTTGATCATACGACGTTCGTTTGAGYCCGTTCAAGTTGCATCAGGTTCGTATCGACGAGGCCTACGCACACGTTTATTTTGAAGTGATTCTRACCACTTTGATTTTTGGGCCTTCYTGGACACATTTTGGCTCCTGGATCCATTTTGGATCAATAAGTTATCCATTAGAGGGGCCCCACCTAGGTTTGAAAACCATCTAACCTACTCAGTGTGGTTTGTGGGCACTTGCAATGGGCCCACATGTATAAGGGCAGTCCATCCCACTCGACCCTAGGTCTCCTTGGTGACAATAGGTGGGTCTTTCGATTCTCCTAGTAAAAATAAAAGATTTTGGTTGTAAGGGCATTGGTTATCAAGGCCATATGTCTCAAAGAAGTTATAATTTTGACCCTAAAAAAGAGTGTGGTGCTACTGGAAGCACCACTTTTCAATTCCAAGGTTGATTTTATGTTTTTTATTGCAACATTATAGGTTGTTATGATATCCTTTCAAAGAAAATGTAATTTGGACCCTCGAAACAAAAAAGGGTACCACTATCGGTACCAATTTTTTATTTGGGGGTTGATTTTAAGGTTTTTGTTGGAAAGATGACGAGGTTTTTAAGGCCATGGTTGCAAAATGTGGTAATTTTGACCTCAGGAAAAAAATAGTGCTACCAATGACACCACTTTTCAAAACGAAAGTAAAAATAATGTCTAAATGCAACCTCTAAATGTCTAAATATCTAAATGCAAACTCTGAAAAATTCTCATCAAATTGGAAACTATGTTGTGTCTAGTTTATCCATATTTGAGATAAAAGACTTTCCTAAAAAGGTTCTCACAAATATCTAAAACATTCATCTTACAAATAAAGTGAAGAATAATTAATTAAAATTTACTGGAGCTTGGAGTCTTGTCAATTTAAAATAGAAATTCAAGAAGCCTCTACGACAAACATTGAGCATAGTTTCTTCATTAATATCTGTTGAGGGGAAAGATAGTTCCTATTTTAAACCAGTAACATTCTCATCAAAACATAAAGCTAGATTCACCCTACAAACTTTGATTTTTATATGAGATGATTTGTATGCATTCAAACCAAAAAACAATGGCATCCAACATTTCTCATCAAACTTGATTAGGTGATTTGAGAAAAGCCATTTATGTATTATATGTTTAGTTAATATTTGAACGTGCTCATATTATATCATGCAAATTCACTCCAACCCATGATATATGCCACCAAACCAGTACATGTCTTGCACTATCATTCCATGTTTTTAATGAAGAAGTGCATAAAAGCAAAGTTCCATGTTCAATTCCGCGTGGGACCTATTTTCATGTACAATTATCCCTTTCCATATAAGATTCTTTAGAGTGTGACAAGGTCTTCTCAATTTCGAGAGGACATATCTTGGTGGTGAACAAATCATTAAGGGTGTATCAATGATAATGAGGGGTTAGGGACCACATATATTATTGCATTAAAGAAAAATTAAATATAAATACAATTTTATAAAATAAGATGTAAATACATGAAAATATATATATTTGGGATTTTTTTTTTAATTATGAGATTTACCAAAAAAAAATTAAATTTTTATAATTACGAGATCTACAAATTTTTTAATTTTTTTTTTTTTTTATCTCTCTCTTGTATGTAAATGTTTTGATTTTAATCGCTTTTTTTTTCAAAACTAGTTATTTTTTTTTGGATTGAAGTTTTTTTATGTTAATAAATCATTTTGGATAACAAATATTATCTCATGGAGATCGATTCCCTAGTTATCAATTCAATTACCTTTCTATTGCACTCATTTATTCATCTTCGTCGTGATTTTTGGAATTTTGATCAATTCGATCAACTTTTCATAATAATTCATCTTCACGTTTTTTTGGCTCGGTCTTCTCACCATCCCCAACAACCTTTCCACTCAATGACTATGACTTTCCATCTTCTCTATTTGTTTTCCCACTTATACACTTTTTCGCACATGTCACTTCTATGCGTCAACATTCACCTTGCACTTCCATTCTTATCTCACATTATGTGCACTTAGCTCATCAACCTTCCTCTACATTCTTCTGCACCAACATTAACAATTACTCTCACATCAAAACCTTGGACTTGTTATGATAACCACAAATATGTTGTTATTTTCATTAGAGAGTTTATCCAATTCAATAAAAAATCGTTACATACCCTTACTTCTAGCTCCATTAGAAACCTCTTATCTAACTCTCTAATTATTTAAACAGATAAGAAGCAACTTTCAAAGTAACACTCAACACCAAATTTGTTATATGTTTCAAAATACAAATTTTGTTCAAACTACATATTCACAACAAAGTTTTACTTTTTTTTCTCAACCTCACTTATCTCATCTTTCTTAATAAACGTCTCACAACACATAGTGTTCTTTCATATGTCTTCTCTTCTTATCTCTGCACCTCTTTTCCAAGCTAAATACTTAAGTTATAACCATACACTACACCATACTAGAAAAGCCATACATTATTACACAACCATACATGTAGGTCACATTCATGAATCTTTTTTTAAAATAAATTATACTAAAGTTAAATCATTAGCAAACGTGTGTGGAAACCCAGGTATGATGTATTAAAAAAAAGGTAAAGGTACTAAAAGCATCTAATTGTCATTTTTCAATAGACAATATTTCTAACCAATAGTTGTCATATTATTGTTTACGTGGAGTGGACAGCACAATCATGAAAAACAAAACATTAGTTTCTCTTCCAATCTTATCAATGATTTGTATAACATGGACCTTTCTCAACGTGGAAGAGCATGCATGATAAAGTATGAGCACATATTATCATTAATTAATTGACCACTTTGCCTTATCACTAAACCATAGCTAATTAGATGTATGCCATGTTTTTATATGTGACAAGCATGCAAGTTTTTAATTTGGGAAAATAATTAGATGTATGCCATGTTCTTATATGTGCTTACAAACATGCAAGTTTTTAATTTGGGAAAATATTCAATGAAGTTAAATTAATTTAAAACAATTAATTATTTAAACTTCTTCCCTCAAGAAAGAGATATGTTTCTCTTTTATCAAAATCACCCAAAATATGTAATAAACAAATCACTTGCATCGACATATCAAACTATGAGAAACAAACATACATATCTTTGAGGGATTTGAATCTTTGTAGAGAAATATAATCACCCAAAATTACCTACTAAGGGATTTGAATCTTTGTAGAGAAATATAATCACCCAAAATTACCTACTAACCAACCTYTCATTGAGCTCATTATTGATTTTAAAAATTCTAATAACATCACAAATGAATTAAAATGGGAAGGGATTTTTATAGGGTAAAAAGTTCACCCAAGATTTACACCCAATATAAACTTGAGAAAGGTTGTTCTTTTTTGGGTAAATAAAGGTACTCGAATTTATAGTATTCTAATAAAAAATGATAAAAAGATACAAAGGTTGGTGATCCTCTCAGTTTAGTTTAAAGCTCTGAAATAACCTATATTTTTGAAATACAAAATACTAATTACCATGTTGATATTTCATTAGCACATTAATTGAGTAATTACAAGTAAAAAACAACTCATGTTTAGTTTCATTGTGTCACATATGAACATATGTGTTATTGACTAAGCATTTTTTCTATGAAGAGATTGTTGCCACTGGAAGGATATGAGAAAGAGATGAAAGTTGTAGTTTTGTTGAATATAAATTTGAAATATCAATTACATTGTTAAGCCAAAGGGAGATGACCCTGTTGATTTGGTCATTCTTCAAATTCATGGGGATGGTAGCTTAATTGTGGTGGTTGTCATTGAACAATAGAAAACTTTGTTGGTCCTCCTCAATTTTAGAGGTTTGAAAGGGTCCCTCTATGTTGTTTGTATGCTCACGTTGTAAACAATTCTAAGATGGTAATTTGGAGTTGAGTTGCAGTGGTTTATTATCTTGCTTACTATCACATCCATGCACTTGCACAAGACATCCCACAAAGGAGTAAGGGGATTAAAGCATGCATATTCATCCTACAAGCAATCAACCATTATGTTAGTAGGAGGGTCGCTACCTATACAAATAACCCCACTGGCATAAGGATCGTGGTATGTTGAGACTTATATGTTTTCATGGACTTGAGCTCATGACTAATGTGGGATAATACACATGAGGAGAGAAGATTTTTAAATTTGTAGAAACTATTCCAAGTCACCAAATGGGTTGTATCTCATTGTTATCACACACCCACACCCACACAATGCATTTCACAAAAGAGAAGGGGAAGACTAGGAAAGATCACATATTCATCTTGTAACCAAGCAAGCATTATGTATGTAACATGACAATTACCTCTATGGAAACCCCCATTGGCATATGGATGATAGTATGTTGGGACTTATATGTTGCAACAAACCATAGCTCACAACCAATGTGGAATAACATACAAGAGGAGAGAATATTTTAAAGTCATAAAAAATGTTTCAAGATGCCAAATATGAAGTATATGTATGTTTATATGCTATCCCACAAGGGAGAAGGGGGAGGTTGAGCAAGCACACATATTCATCCCACAACCAATAAAAAACACTAATCTTTACTAAGTCAAAACCTAATTCCTTATGCTTTTATAAAATCTCCCCAAGTTTTTTACCAAACTAGGGTCAATCAATGAGAAATCAATCCCTACTTCGTCAAAATCCAATCCCTATGTTTTTTAATAAAAAAAAACTCCATATTTTTAGCTAGAATGGCATCTAGGAAGCATTTTTTAGGTGTGGTTAAGGAATTCTAAGTAAATCCATACAAAGCAAGCTAAAATTTAAACCTAAATTATAAATTCATTGTTGTAGATAAGATAAGATAATTTTATTAGTGTCTAATCAATGACCACAATAATAGGTTAATAGGACTCGAAAATACATCTAGTATAAATACATAGTGGTAATGAAAAAACAAATATGTTTGAAACTCAAACACAAGAAAGAAAGAGCTATGTATCTAACAAAAAGAACTACAAAAATCAATAATAATTGTTGAAATAAATCTATGACAAGTACAAAAAGAGGATGTCAACATGCTTTGGAACTAGAGGCCAAGATCGAGAGAGAGGAGAGAGAAGAAGGCTCCTCCCCCAAGTCATCAATCAGTATGAAGGAGTTGATCCATTATTTAATAAAGGCACCTAGAGAGTTCTTGAGGCCACAAGGACCTAGTTGTGTAATCATGGGAGGAACCCTAGAATGAGGAGGACCATCATTCCTAACATCCAAGGTCGAAGGAAAGAATATTTGAATGGAATATGGGATGCTTGACTAAACTTGTAGAGTAGTACTCAGTGCGGAGAGAGTTCGACTTTGGGATATTCTAGAGTTTAGTTTTGTGTTGATATGGTAGTTTTTATCCCCAACTCTAGAGTGGGAGATCCTCATATGTCTCAAGGAGTCAGGTTAACCCATTGTTCAAAAAAATAGGGTATTCCTCATAGGACGAACACCTTTAGTAACCATTCACACAACTAGATCAAATATCAACACACTGGTTTTTTTACGTGGTTAAAACCCTCGAAGAGGGAAATAGTCCATGGGCCCAACCAACATGGCCACTTGAGGCAATATATTAATGCAAAATAAAAATAGTTTACAAGAGAGTTTCTCACAATCGATCGTCAACAAATGACCCTCCATGCTCTTTAAATGGAGATCATGGACCAGTCAAGTGTTAATCCATGGATCAATGTAGTTGTTAAGATCGAGGAGAATATGAGTTGTTGGATTACTCTATGTGTAGAACATATCATGACCATCATATTATGTAACTACAAATGCATACCAATGCATATTAAAGAAACACACGTTTACCTAAAGAAACATTATACCAAGTTGATCTTAATTAACTCTTAAGTGTCTAAATATCCTAACATCCCCCCTTAAGAACAACTTGGGGTAGAATTGAAGGATTTACAAAGATGGCATAATAGGAGGAATAAGGAGGCAATAGAGCCTATCCCCCCTTAATGACAACTTCCTAAACTCCTAACATAGATCGAAGTTTATAAAACTTTTATTATGTAAGAGACTTTGTGAAAATGTATGCAACTTGATCTTCTGTAGGGAAAAAGAGCACTTCAATAACTCGATCATGCATGACATTTCCATTGAAGTGCATGTGTATCTCGATGTGTTGATGTTGAACTGGATGTTTGGCGAGCTTGATGGCACTCTAATTGTCGCATTAGAGGGTGGTCAGATGTTACTGCTAGAATCCAAACTCTGAAAGGATGTTTCGAAGCCACAAGGATTATTGACTTGCATTAATCATTGCTCAGTACTCTGCTTCTACTAAAGAAAAATCGATAACATGTTGTTTCTTACAAGCCCAAGTGATAGATCGAGAACCAAGGCTGAAAACATAACATGCAGTAGACTTTCGATCATCAAGGTCATTGGCTCAATCTGAATCAATGAAACCAACCAACAAATGACTCCCCCTTGAACTGTAATGTATCTCAAATTGAACTATACCCCAGATATATCGAAGTATCATTTTTGTTTCTTTCCAATGGTTTTCATGGGGTGTTTACATATATAAGGTAATGAGACCAACAACAAAGCAAATACCAGGATGAGTATGAATCAAACATAAGAGGATACCAACTAAATGATGGTACAAAGTGGCATCAACTTCAGGAGTAGTACAAGTAGCATCAACTTCAGGAGTAGTACAAGTAGCATCAAGTTTGACTCCATATTGGAAGGGACAGGGGGATGGTTTAGAATTTTCCAAGTTTGACTCCATATTGGAAGGGACAGGGGGATGGTTTAGAATTTTCCATGTGAAAGAAACAAAGAAGGTCACAAGCATACTTAGATTGGGAAAGGGAAATACCTTCCTTGGTTTGCAAAACTTGGAGGCCGGAGAAATAATGCAAATAGCCTAAGTCTATCATTTCAAAATTCTTTTTAAGGTTGGATTTCACATGGGTTAAAACTTTAAGGTCACTACCAGTGAGGATAAGGTCATCAACATAAAGAACAAGTATTATGATATGGCTTCCTACTTTCTTGGTATAGACATTAGGGTCAAAATGACATCTAGAAAAGCTTGTGTCAAGAAGAAAGTTGTCCATTTTGGCATACCAAGCTCGAGGAGATTTCTTAAGACCATAAAGAGATTTCTTAAGGTGAAAAACAAGGCTGGAATCATTTTGGACATAGCAAAGAAGTTGTTCCGTGTAGATTTCTTCTTGCAAATATCCATGCTAGAGGGCAGATTTAACATCCAATCTGATGGACTTCCCATTTATGTGAGGCAACAAGGGCTCGAACAAGGCGGATGGAATTCATTTTGGTTACGGGGGGGAATATTTCATTATAGTCAATGCCTTCAACTTGAGAGAATACTTTGGCAACTAAATGGGTCGTGTGTCTTTCAACACTTCCATTCAGTGCATACTTAGTTATATACCCCATTTACATAGCACAAGTTTTCTTCCTTTTGGAAGAGGTACAATATCCCAAGTATCGTTCGTCATTAAAGAGAAATACTCTTCATTCATTTTTGCTTCCCAATCTCGATGGCCCGAAGCTTCTGCAAATGTGTCTAGATCATGAGTCTCTAAAACTTGATCCAAAAGAGAGGAGGCTCATTGAAATTGTGAACCTGTTTGACGTTGATCTCTAGGATCATCTACAAGATCATCAACTGCTTCTCGTTTTGAACAGACCCATCTAGGAAGCGATGGTTCTAGTGCAGGTTCATGTTCAATGGACTCATATGAAGGAAAGTGAGTAGGCAAAGGTAGATTTTCATCCTCATTGTCATCATCTGAAGAAGAAACCAAAATAAGAATAGAATATGGCACAAACAATGAAGATGGATCGTAGGCCAAAGATGGCACAAGGGTTGCATATCGAGAGATTTTCATCAAATGTAACATCTCTTCTAATGATTATTTCATTGGAATGAGGTTCAATAAGTTTGTAACCTTTGAAATCTTCACAATATTCAGCAAAAATACACTTCTCACTTTTAGGCTATAATGCTTTGCTTTTCTCATTAGGAATGTGAGCCCATGCTACACTACCAAATACACAGAAATGTCTTACATCTGGCTTAATTTTAGTCCATGCTTATTTTGGTGTTAGATTTTTTAAAGCCTTTGTGGGAGTGTGATTTACTATGTAATTTGCACAGTTGATTGCTTCTGCCCAATAATGAAGACTTAATCCCTTAGATTGGATCATACCATTAGCTATTTATTTTAATGTGTGATTATTTCTCTCAATAACACCATTTTGTTGTGTTGTATATGGAACAATATGTTGCATTTGAATTCCCTATGTAGTGCGATAACTTGTAAATTTATTGTTCACGTATTCGCCTCCACTATCTATTCTTAACCTTTGAAGTTGATGTTGAGATTGTTTTTCTACAATGGCTTTGTAGGCCAAAAACATGTCAAAAAAATCACTCTTAAGTTTTAAAAAGTAAGCCCAAGTGCATCTCGAGAAATCATCAATGAAAGTTAAGAAGTACTTTCACCCAGAGAAACAAGGAGAAGAAATCGAACCACACAAATCACTACGAACAAGCTGCAAAGGGCTCAAGGTGTGCCAAGAGGTACATTTGTCAAAACTTTATCGATGATGTTTTATGAGAACGCAACCGACACAAACATCATCTCTACAAGAAATGAGAGGAAGACCAATCACCATATGTTGATTACATAGTTGTTTTAATGAGTGATATTTTAGATGACCAGACAACTCAAGGCATGGCTATGAACAACAAAAACTAATGGAAAGTATGATGACCCAAAGTTGTCAAATTTGTACAACTCGGTAATTTCATCAACAATAATAGTTGCTAGGACATGCGTAGGATCTTTTACAACTTGGTGAGGTAAAAACTCTATGGTTTTACCTTCACCTAAATGAGTGATCCCATACACCAATATAAGGCTGCATGAAAAACTTGGAACACATAATACATCATTAAAATGACCATTATCTACCTGAATTGTCCCAAACCCTACAACACTACGAGATCTATCATCACCAACAAATATGTGTTTGGTGCTACATTCATCAAGAGTAAAAAAAATGGTTTTATCCTTAGTGATATGATAATATGCTTTAGAACCAATAAGCCACTCATTAGAAGAAGAAGTAGAAGTTGCATTGAAAGAGAAACTAGAAGCAGAAAGTGCATGTTCATGAGAAGAAGAGGTAGAAGAAGAAGAATCAATATTGATGTTGTGTTCCTTCATCATTTCTTCTAAGGCATCCATATTTTTAAAACATTTATACTTGAATTCAAGACCTCTTATTAAATAAAGTAACTTTTAACCAAGTGAGCTAGTGCAAAACACAAAACAATTCTAAAGAAGGAGGACGAGGGTGTTATTGTTGTTGTTCTACCTTGAAGTGCATGCTTACCCCGAAATACCTTTTTTTTGTGTGCTCATACAAAAACCAGTGAATTTTTTGAAAAAAAAATGAATTTCAACAACAATGGGGTTAGATATCAATTAGTTTATCTAGAAAATGCAAGTTTTCTCTCTATTTCTGATTTGCTAAGATTGTTGGAGTTACTTCACACACACCTAGGATTTTTTTTCCTAAGGTTTTTCCTTGTTTATTAGTCATTATTAGTCATTATCCAGTCTCATATATATTAGGAAGAATATTCCTCTAGGGAGAATATTCTCTTCAGTTTGACTAGTTGAGTGGAGTCTAGATGTTGCATTGGTTTTGTCACCATGAAGCATTGGGATCATCACCAACTAATGCGCATTAGCCTTGGTATCATCACTAGACTGGTGTATTACCCATGATTCCTTGATCTCCTCCTCACTTCATTCTGGTTTAGTTAGTTAACTGAAGAATGGTAGACTAGTTAACTTAGCTAGGTGGTAGTTCACTCTCGTAACTGCCTGAAAGACTAGACTAGGCGGCAGTTCACTCCCGTAATTGTTGGTGTGTGTCCAAGTCACTCTATACCACCACTATGGTTCATTGGCTTCCCCTCCAGTGTGTATTGGTTGAGTTATACATAGTATATCATGTGTAAATTATTCATTATTCATTACAGTTAATGAGAATTCTTCCATTCTTTCTCTCTTGCTTCTTCTTTCTCAATTTCTCTCTTCAAATGTGTGTGGTATTTTCTAGCTAGATCTATTATGTGCAGATTCAATACATTTACACGGTATCAGAGACGACATACTTCTAAGCAAAGATACACCAAATTATTTTTTGCAGGTACCAAAGATTGAAGACAGCGGAAAGATGGAATTCCCAAAAAAAATCATTCTTACACCTTACAATTACTTTGCATGGAAGGAGAGAATAATAATACATCTCCGAACCAAAGGATTTTACAAGTTAACCTTGAATACAGACACAACACCGACATCAGCCATAGAAAAATCCAAGTATCTAAATCGAATGGATGAAGCATTCAAAACAATTTGCAGTCTCATCTCTCCTGATCTCCTTTTTCACATATCTTCCTGTGAAACCCCCAATGAAACCTGGACCACCTTAAAAGGGATATTTGGAAAATAGGATGAGATAAGGGGACACATGCTCGTGGTTGAATTTCTCACATTGGATCCACAAAGCTTTGACAATCTCCAATATTTCTTTACAAAATTAAAGGATTTACTGTCACAACTCAAAGCTTGTTGGGTTGATAAATCTAAGGAGGAGAAACAAATGGTTCTCACAATTCTCTCCAAACTTGGTCCTGAATTATCTGTGTTCATATCCACATTCCATTCATTCATTTTTTCCTCTGGAGCCACCTGGAAGATGCCTTCTCTTGAGGAATTTATCGAATCCCTTACACAAGAGAAAACCAAGCTCATCAACATGGGAAAAATCAAAGGCCCAAAGGCGCATGCATTTACTGTGCAAGATGGAAGCCATCAATATCAGAAATCTAAATAAAAATAAAAAAGGAAAGCTCATGCAAATCCAAAGAAGGAAGGGTACCCAAAACCCTTCACTGATGCCTCCGGATCAAAAGGTGGAAAGGGAAGAAAAGGGGAGAATGCACATACTACCATAAAGGATTCCATCCAGAATCTGCATGCATGCAGAAACAAATAGATCTAATGACTCAAATACTCAACAAAACAACTTTGGAGATCGCATCCCCGAGGGTTCCAAGAAGAAGAAGCCAGAAGATCAGAATCTCAAGAAAGGCAATTCTAGCCATGCCTTGATTGCCATCAACTCCTCTCCCGATGCTTGGATCGTAGATTTAGGAGCATCACATCACATGGATGCCACAAAAGCAGTCTAATATTCATCGGATGCATGCAAAGGTCCTCCTATTCTAATGGGGGACAACTCTCTAGTCGAGATCATCGGAAAATGAAGGATTGAACTCACCAACGGAAGCTTTGAGAATGTGTTGCACATTCCCAAAAAAAAATTCAATCTTCTCTCCGTGTATCAGATGACGAATTCTGGCACCGACAAGAAATTCATATTCACACCAAATGCAGTGACATCTATGACATGCAAACCAATTCTAGGGTTGCTACCAGTGAGGTAAATCATCGATCTAGATTGTATACATTTTCTGAATTTATTGAACCAGATCTTGCTTTACTTCTTACCCATACTGATGAAAGTAGTAGGATATGGCACGAAAGGTTCGGGCATTTGAATTTCAGATATATGCAACAACTTAGCAAGCAAATATTGGTTGATGGTCTACCGGACATCCATTTCTCCAAAGGAATCTGTGAGGGATGTGTTCTTGGAAAACACCCTCAAGAGAAATTCAACAAAGGAAAGACTCAGAGAGCTTCTGCTCCTTTAGATATGATCTATAGTGACCTCATGGGTCCTTTTCCGCATCCATCCATCAACAAAGAGAGGTTTGTTCTCATTTTTGTTGATGATTTCTCACGTTTCATATGGATTTACTTTCTCAGGCAAAAATATGAGGTCTTTCAACACCTCAAAGATTTCAA
>SNQJ01S0016052.1:97073-107351 GCA_010110895.2 Picea sitchensis
GGAGGTTTACTTGCACATATTCGTAACATTGTATTTATGTTTGGACCTACTAATCTTGATGAGGTTTATGTTCAAGCAACATACATTGAAGCAGGGAAAACAAGTGTTGGTGTATCAGGGGAATGGTCTTCAAGGAAAGAATACAAAAGAAAGGGGAATGGAAAGAAAGCAAGTTCAACAACCATGAGGGAAGGGAAGCTCTCTTGCAAGAATTGCAAGAAAGAAGGGCATGATGATGACCATTGCTGGAAATTGCACCCAGAGAAGAGACTAAAATGGTTCAAAGAAAGGAAAGGGAGGCAAAGAGTTGCAACAACAACGCGACCAACAAACTTGGGGTATGATTCAGGTGATGAGACTAAAATCACAACAGTTGGTTTGACAAGTAAAATTGGTGATGGATATGATTCTATAAGTAAGTTTTTTCATCTAAGGGTCATAATAAAACATACTAAGATCGATACATTGATAGATAGTGGATCTTAATCTAACTTAATTTCAGAGGAAGTGGTTAAGAAATTGGGATTAAACACTAAGATGCATCATAAACCTCACTCACTTAAATGAATAAGCAACAATCATAAATTGCACATAACAAATTAATGCATTTTAAAGTTTGCAATTTCATCAAAGTTTGTGGATGAGGTAATGTGTGATGTGGTGTCACTCAATGAATGTGGAATGGTCTTAGGAGGCCCTTATTTGTATGATTGCAAAGCAATCTTCTATAGGGAACATAATCAATATCACTTAACTAAAGAAGGAAATGAATATGTTGCACATGCTCATCACTTAAAAGCAAATCAATCTCTTCAAACAATGGAACAATTAAGGAAGGCAACTTATGCAAGAAACACACATATAATTGTACCAAGTAAAGCAATTGATCTTAAGCATGAACATGAGATGGTAGTAGAATGGAAATTCAATCATACTTTGCTTCAAGATAAGATAATGTCGTGCAAGCACATCAAACATATTAGTTCATTTGCAGTCATATTTCTGATGTTATCGTTGTTAATGTTTTCAACATGGATGGTAGTGGCTTCAGTGAGATGTGAATGAGTTCAAGTGGCTAACAATATGCTCTCAGCTGTCATGGTTGTTTTGCAATTTATTATGATAGGACAAGTGCACATGACATAGTTTAAAGACAAAGGACAAGTGAGGTGGCCTATCCCACACTTGATGACTGGTTAATATTCTTTTGGAGGACCAAAAGGTCTTAGTGGGGAGGCATGATCCAAAATGGATCCAAGAAGGCCTAAAAATCAAAGTTCTCGTAATCAGATGAAACCAACGCCATTGTGTTGGGCTCGTCATGCCGATTTTGACCATATAATATTTTCCAAAAATGGACATCGTATGTGAAAGTTATTGCATTCTGATCGATTTCCTAAATAGGCAAAAAAATCAACTGGTCAAAGTCAACATGTCATATTGCTGACGTCAGCAGTACTACATGTGAAGTCATGATGACATCAAAAGGGACACATGGTAGCATGAGGAGGTGACACGTGTCACTCATTTTTGGCATTTTCAGAGACTTATGTGGACCAATACAAAATTGACATGTGGCATTGTACGGACGCGACACATGGTTGTACGAAATGCTAGCGTGGCCCAATGACAGGCCGACACATGGAAGTACGGATGACAGGTAGCAGTACAGATGTTGGCATGGTAGGGTGACTGGGTAGTACGGATGTTAACGTGGCAGTTTATTGGGCAAATGACTTGGCTCTACGGATGTTGATGTGGCAGGCTTAGGGTACGACATGTGGTTGTATGACAGTGATGTTGCAGGTGACGTGGCAGCTGACTGTGCATGTTGAATGGGTTACTGAATGTGTGGTGATTGGACTGTACGGGCCAACCACAGGATGACACGTGGCCCAATCATAGGGTGCCACGTGGCACCTCGGATTTAGCCAATGTTGACTGTGTAAAAAAATTGTTCCACCTCTGGGGGGATTCAAACCCTTAACCTCTGGGTGAGGGAACGAAATAACCACAACACGCTAACTGTATGGATTGCACATGGGACTTAACCATATATCAAAGAATAATTGTTTTGAATTGACATAGCCAGAGATTTGGGGATAAGCCCCGCTCGACGGGGGCTAGCCCGACCAACCAGGGGCTATAAACCAGGAGCCAAGACAAGAAGGTGGTCGCGTGGGGAGTTTAAGGCCAGGGAACATGGCCACCATACGACTGGAGGTTTGGGCTTCATCAAAGGAATAGGGCCCACCTAGCCCTCAGCCATATGGCAATGCCCATATGACCAAGGGGCCGGGAGAAAAGGGATGCACCCAATAATTTGCTAGAAAATGGGTTTTCAAACTTTATAATAAGATTTTAATGGTTTTTTATGCTGATTTTGGGAGATTTTTTCCCAAAACTGAGGATTTGGAGCCCTTTTTTAGGCCAGATATTGGGGGGAAGTTGGGAGGAGAACCCCAACTCAAATCCTATATAAATCAGAGGTTTTTGACAGACCAGGAGGTTCACATTTGCAGAATGATGATGAGTTTGTGAAGCTTGAAGCCATTTTTATGCAGGGAAGCCATTGAGGAAGCGAACTTTGGAGGCCAATTCCGGGAGATAAACTCAACCTTTTTCAGTGTCGTCAGTTGTGTTGGATTCTTGAGGTCAAGCAGAACACATCCAGACCAGTTTGCAATCCTTTTGATACATTTCTGATGTACTTTTGAAGAATTGAAGAGAACTAAGAAAGCCTCCCCCACTAAGACAAAGGCTCAGAGACGTAGGCAATCTTGTCGAAATCCGTTAACAACTTTGTTGTTATGGTTTGTTGTTCTTTATGATTATATCTTGATCTACATTTCTTTATGATGGCTGCAATATTCCCTCATTAAGTTATTCTTCTTTCCTTAATTCCTAAATGGTAATTGAACATGTGCTTAAAACTCAACCAAGCCTTTAAAGATAATTTTCAGATCAGAGTATAAGTAGATCAGAAATAGTAGCAACCTGGAAAAAAACCAGAAAACCAAAATATTAACTCTACAATTTTTTTTAAAAGGGTGTATTTAGGCTTTATACCCTTCAGATCTGACTAAAGTGACCGTATCTTGGGAAAACGAAAACCTTTTCAAGTGAAACAAAAATAATTTCTAACTGAAAGAAATGCTCCATACGCAATGGAATATTCCTCTTAGCCCATAAATGCTCAGAAATAACAGAAACTAGAAATGTGGAAACACGGATTCAAGATCTCGATCTGCAATGGGAGCAGGTCTTCAAATGGGCTTTGATACCATGGTCAACAAAACATGGTATTCCACATAGGATGAACACCTTCAGTAACCACTTACACAACCAGATCAAAGATCAACAAACTGATGTTTTTATGTGGTTAAAACCATCGAAGAGGGAAATAGTCCACATCCCCTGCCAATGTGGCCACTTGAGGCAATATATTAATGCAAAATAAAATTGTTTTACAAGAGATTTTCTCACAACTAATCATCAGTAAATGACCCTCCATGCTCTTTACACGAACATCATAGTCCAATCGAGTGTTAAGCAATGGATCAATGTATTCGTTAAGATAAAAAAGAATATGAACCACCAGATCACTCTATGTTTAGAACATATCATGATTGTCGGATTACATAACTACAAATGCATCTTAATGCATACTAAATAAACAAGTTGAAATCAACTAACTCCTAAGTGTCTAAATATCCTCACACCCACCAAGGGGGGTAGTTGGGAAGAAACCTAAGGTCTCACTAATATGGTATTCAAAGTGGCATTAAGTTGTATTTGTCATTTGTTACCTTTAATAGATGGAATAATAGGGAATAAAGAGGTGATCCTCCTTATTGTCTCCACTTGAGGAGGTTGATGTAGAGACTGTGATCTATGTCAAAAAATCTCCCTTGTGAATAGTTCCAAGCATCTCTAGTCAAGTCAATGAAATAATAATGAGAGAAAACCACTCGAGTCCTAGTAAAGACAATAATACCTCATTTTGATCTCACAGTAGATATGATATTTGAGAATGAGATGATCCTCCCACTTGGTCTCTTATAGGTGGTAAAGCCGAAAATCCCTCTTACGTTGTGGGATGTGGTAATCAGTCTCAACCTAAAGTTAATGAGAGCCTACACAAAACTGACCAAGGAGGATATGAAGATCATGCATCTAGTGCTTGTGTTTATACAAAACTCTTACAACAAGGTCATCTCTTAAATACGAAAATAACTTTGAATACAAATCCATCTTGAGGCTAAGACCTATGTAAATACGAAAATAACTTTGAATACAAATCCATCTTGAGGCTAAGACCTATGAGGGGTGAAATTCAATTAACCTGGATGTAGTGCATGTAGATATCCCTTGTAATCAACTAGTTGAAGTCTAGTTTAGATGCTAAGATATGACCATGAGTATTTACTAAATACCTAAATGGGGGGAGTTGATTAAGAGAAATGGTCATTGGCTAAATTAATTTGGAATCCTATAAAACCAATAACGAACCCTTTGAGGGGGGTTTGTGGAGGTAACGACTTAAAAGAACACATAGCTAGGTAGGGATATCGCTACCTATAGGGATTCAAGTCTCCTAAAGTTGAAACTCTATGAAGGACATATATAAGTATAAAAATAGCCTTGAGGTACAAAGGATGGGCCTCAAACTCCACTTCCCCTGGGATGACTCAATTGATAAATCAAGGTTTGTAATGGATGATGTGGTTAGTTAGTTAAGGGTCGAGTACTTTCCTCCCATCCCAATTGATCTAAATAAATAAAACTAGGGTCCCTTGACCTTGGAAAACCATAAAGGAGTAGTGGGTTTGGTGCCTGTGTCCAAGTAGTGCATATCGGATGAGATACCTTGGAAGTGACTCTAAAAACACTATCTCTCAAGTAGGGCAAGGGATATATATCCTTTAATAAGTTGAGGTTGAAAAACATGTCTTGGATTGAAATTATGCCTTGAAAACTAAACCCCTGGGTAAGTATATGTTGTGGTGATTTCAATTTCTACACATCGAAAGTGGAAGTGCTAGTAGTTGGAGAGAGCATGATTTGATGCATTGGATATCATAACCTTAGTCTTACCTAAGTTAACCATCAACTATTGAAGATCACAAAAACTAGTTAGGGAATCAATATGTATTTGCAACCCATTGAAAAGGAGGCCCAAAGGATCATGTCATAAACAGAAATAAGCAAGGAGATCAAGATGTGGTAAAGAAGACAACCATCCCCATTCTCTATACTTTCCTTGAGAAAGGATTAGACTCACATTTGTAAGTCCCAAAGAGAGTTAGTGAGAAAGTCCACCCATGCTTGAATCATGTAGTGTTGCTCATGAAGTTTGATAGATTGTGGAAAATGCATAAACGACAACAAATTGACTAGTCTCATGTTGGCAAGCATGAGGGTCTATGAAATGCCAATGTCACATAACCTCTAAATCAAGGCCTCTCTTAGGACCAAGTCAAATGCCTTTTGAAGCTCTACAAAACAACATAAGACTTTTGAAGAGAAATGATGTGCCTCCTTCATAATGGAGTGAAGTGTGAAGATGTGGTCAATAAGCCTCCTCTCAAACTTATCCAATAACCACAAATGAAGGAGTGTTAGCATAAAGGTTGGAGATGGTGAGTTTAATTATGATGATCTTGTAATTCTTCAAATCTAAGCTACCTCTTGATTTGAATTTGGGTGGATGGTATAGTGGGACCATGACGAAGGGAAACTTGAGAAAACAACATGATTAAACAAATCAACAATGTGGAGGTTGAGAGAGTAAATACCATGTTTAAGGAACTCAGCTTGAAATCTTTCCTTTTTAGCAACTTGTTGATGCTCATGATCCTTACAATTCTCATGATGTCACTATGAGAGAATATATAACAAGAGGAAGGGGGGAGGCAATGCATATGAGATGTTTCCTGAGGACATCATAAACATTCATCTATGACTATATCGTAACTGAACAAGGGTATTCGACTTATTACCAATTTAATTCAAATGAAAATAAAAGTGTGCCAATATTTTTTCCAAGAAAACTAAAAGTATGCCAATATTTTTTTTTCCAAGAAAGAAAAAAACAACTTTATATTCCATAAAATAAAATATACATATTCCTATCCTTTTTATAAAAGGTTTGCTCGTTTTACCGCATTTCTAACCTTATCCCTAAAAAAAAACAAAAAATTGTACTCCCATGTATATGATCCTATCATTCCCTCAAAGAGGTACTCCACAAAATCTTTTTCACATACTATCTCTTAATTTGATCTTTTGGCAACAACAAAAGCACACCAAAGTTATATAAAATTCAGAGCAGAAAGGACATCTCCTCACATAGTTGATCATTGAGAAATTCTTGATAAACAAAGGCCCTTGCTTCAAGTGACAAAGCTTCCTTTGAAATCTTGTTTGCAATGATGTTCAATTCTCTGGAAACATGAGCACATGAGTACTATTCCAACGCACCCAAAAGATCGTGGATCCTCCTCATCAATGGTTGAAAACACCACCTGAGTCTGCACCTTACCCCCGACCTAGTCTACTACCACCTGAGATTCTCCAAAGATCTGCACCTTCCTCAAATTAAGAGAGTTAACAAGGAACAAAAAGGCCCATAGTGCAGTTAGCTCCACCTTCATGTTTGATCCTTTACCTGGCGTGTATTTGACCTCAAAATGATGGTATGTTGAGGTATATAAAATTTCCCCCACTCCACACTGAGTGGGGTTCCCTTGACTTGTCCCATCAAAGAAACCCCAAAGGATGCCTTCTATCAGATCAGGCATTTTGGTGATGTGCCTCTTTACCTTTTCTGGTTCTTTGTTGAATTCTATACCCAACTTGTGAACCAAACCTGCCATCACCTTAGGTGGGATGTACTTCTCCTGAAAAATATTTAAATTCCATGTCTACCAAATAAAATACACAAAGAAACAAGGTAGTGCCTCTACCTCTCTAACTGCAACTTCACTTCTCCAAGAACCCAACCATTCTTACATACCTCCCTCAAGTGAGATATGAGGAATTTTTAGCATCAAACACACTTGTAACCATACCTATTGAATGATAGGGCATCGCTTAAACAAATTAATTGGCATCTTTGAATCCAATCTGCATAAGGAGCATCTTCTCAGTCCAACCCACCCACGACGTAGTACTACATCCTAGGTAAGAATTTTTTCTTCCATTGACAACCAAAATATAACTCTCATTTTTTTCAGGGCATGCTGCTTCCGGATCGTTGAACACCACCACTTTTTTCCACCTTCTAGGAACCCCTCTTCCAACACAAAGTACCCCAACTTCACCGTATAGGAACCAGTTTTGACATTTTTAGCCCAACACAAAGTGTCGGCTTCATCCTCCTCTGGGATGATGAAATTTGATTTTAGGATGCATGTGTACATATTCCATTCCTTGTACAAGCCTCCTTTGAGGCTCAATTCAGTAGTTGATCTCCAGATAGATTTCCCTCAGATATCCAACCCATGTGCCATTGCATCCCTCAACAAATAAATTCCCAAATTATGGACATTGCCCACTAGCTCCTCGAAGAGCTTGAAATCTCCATCTTATCCTTCCCATGGGTCTTCCCTGACTCGTATGCTCCTTCCATCACCAACTCACCATACCTTACATTCTCATATCAAAGGAAAAGCATCAACCATCGCTTTCCATCCTGTAGAACTAATAAGAACTGCTTTCCTAGGCATCCAGAACCATTCCTCGATGGATTTTCTAGCCATATATTTTGAAATCATAACTCTTCCCCACAACAACTTATTGTGGATGAGTCTCCACAGACTTTTTGCAGCTATATCTTTACTAAACCATACAAGGTTCTAGATGCCCCACTCTCCAAGCTCCTTTGGCATGGCTAACCGAGACCATTTTACAAGAGGGATACCTTCAACCAGCTTTTTGTTTGACCACAAGAATCGAAAGCAGGCTTTGTGAATCTTCGACAAAATACCTTTGGGAATCTTTGAAATAGTAGCCCAATACACCAAAATGTTGCACAAAATTGAATTTATAAGGACCAATTGACCACCACATGAGAGAAAGCGGTTTACCCACAAATCAATTCGAACCTGGATTTTCTTAAATAGCCAGTGCCGATCAACATAGCCATAAGAATTTGGCTTAAGCTCAAAACCCAAATATTTAATTCCAACATAAATATCTGATAATGTAAAGGGAAGTATATTTTTTAGCTAATCTCGTGCCTCGTCTCCCAAAGCACTGGATCTAACTGATGATTTTCCCATGTTTATCTCCATTCCTATTATCGAGCAGAATAAATCCAAAATGTCTTTAATAACATGAAATTATTTTACATTACCAGCACCAAACAACATAACGTCATCAACAAAAAGAAAATTGGAAAAGAACTCTGACTCTGTAATCTTTATCCCTTTTAGGAGCCCTTTTCCCCTTACCCCTTGAATAAGCATGCTTAGTCGCTCTGCCACAATTAGGAAGAGAAAGGGGGAGAGATGTCATCCTTGACAAAGGCCTCTAGATGAGCGGAATAATTTGGAGGGGGAGCCATTTATAAGGACAACGAAGGATGCATACTCAATGCATCCCATAATCCAGTTCATGGATGCCAAGTTAATCCCCATCTTAACTAGAGCTAATCTAAGAAAGGTCCAACGCACTTTATCATAAGCTTTGGAGAGATCTATTTTTAATGCTATGGATGGGATTATGCACTTTGATTGAATGAAAGGATTCTTGGACTAAAGACACAATGTCATGGATTTGCCTCTTAAACAAAAATACAAACTATTATGGACCCAGACTCTTGGATTTCTAAAAGGATGAGAGAGTGTTAAATTTTTTTATCTCTGAGATAACCTCTTGTAGTGCCTCATTCATCTCATCATCATTTTTTCAAGGAAACAACTCAACCACTTTTAGAATCTCTGCAATAGGACACCTAGTTTTTTCTTAAATAAGGTGCTAAAATAATCCATCCCTACGTCCACCAAGTCCTCATGAGTGGAAACTAAACCCCCATTATGATATTTGATTTCCCCAATTGTATTTTGATTCTTTCGATGTTGAGCATACCTATGAAATTTTTGTGTGCTATCATCTCCTTCTTTAAACCAAATTGCCCTACTATTAAGCATCCACCTAGTTCTTTCCAAAATAAACATGTCACGTTTCCTTTGTAAAAGCTCCCCCAATCCATACTCTTCTTCTTGGGTTAAAGACCCTCCCACCTTATCCACCAGCAAGACCTCTAACTCTCCCTCAATTTCCTTAAGGCGAGCTTGGGAATGAGCATAAAAGGATCTCACCCATTTTTTGGATAACAAGTTAATATTTTCCATATTTTTTGCAAACTGACTCACGAAAGAAGAGTCGTCATCATGAGACAATGTACCCATGCTTCTACAACCAAAGATCAATAATCATCTTCTTGTGGCCACTTTTCGTTTAATTTCAATGGGAATGACTGCACCTTACCTGAATTGACTAATTTCAGGAAAATTGGCATATGGTCTAAAAGTTCTCCCACCAACACCCAATATGAAATAGTCCACGACTTTGACAACAAATCTTTTGAAATGTGAAATCTATCCAGTCGCTTGGCCACCATATCCTTCCCTTTGTGACCATTCCTCCGAGTTTGGGAAATCTTATGGGGTTCCACATCAACCAAGGAATTCACAACTATCCAACTTGTGGAAAAACCTTCTTGTGAACCTTTTTGCACATGCTCGCCTCACACTTCCCAACTAGACAAGGTAAATTTTAAGTCACCTCCCAAGATGGCATTAGAGCCCTCAAGATAGGAATATGATTTGAGTATGGACCGTAAATATTAATCACTTTAAAAGATGACAAAAGGTGTTTTATCATCTAACTCCACCACAAACCCAAGTAAATCACAAAAGAAAAAACTTTCCTAAAACACGGGCTCCAGGGAATGAGAAAACCCCCCAGAATGCCTATCAAATCCAAAGAATGGAATGACCATCCCTTTAACCAAGGCCTAAAGGACTCTTCTATTTTTTTCCCAAAACAAATAGACTCCTATATTAAAATGGCATCCAGCTTTTGCAGCTGCACAAGTCGTTTGAGGGATAATATTTTGTGGGCAACCCCGACCCCACAGATATTGTAGGATAGCTAGATCATTGGGTAACCTTAGCCCGATCCATCCTATCTCTAAGGGCCCACACAATTGTTGACTGCTTAACATCCTTGATTTCCTACTTTGCTTGTAATTGTGCCTTTGACAAAAAG